>JAWPHD010003001.1:0-232064 GCA_037043455.1 Cyrtodaria siliqua
GTTCAGTACAAGACAGGTTCGGTACCGTCCCTAATGTGTCTTACAGTACTATTGTACTTTAAAATAGCAGTTCTCAATAAGAACCACACATATATAAAGTATTGAATATGTATTACTAACTAACTCAGACAGATTGAATACACTATACATACCTAATTGGTTAATCACAGTGTACCGATATAAACCTTATTACATCAGTAAATGAGAGAATTTATGTATTAAATAGAAATCGTTTAGGATTGCATGTTGCAACTGAAGAAGGTTTCAAGACCGAACGCGCTCTTGCAGTTCGGATTATTGTCTATCCGAGTGTAATCAGAGACGATTTCTGTGCTATTAACACACGTGACACATAGAGTGTGTCTATAACATACGTGTTACATAGAAAAAGTGTGTATACATAATATACACATACAAACATTAAAAACTGTTAAACTAATTGACTGGTTACTTAACACAAAAGCAATTATGCATGGTTATATAATAACCATACTATACTGTCCATAATTATACAGGGTAGTAAGTAACCGTAATCAACTGTTGTCGGTGATAAACACATTGTACCACCTTTGTGTACAATATGCATAAGAACAACAACAAACGCAAAACTCTGGGGGTGAGAAAATCCCCCGTGCGTAGTGTGCTAACTGGGCAGGCCGCTACCACGAGGCAATCTGGAATCTCTTCTTTGGTCAGACACTCGTACCCCCCCTATACAAAAAAAAAAAATATTTGCTCACCCAAAACCCTTAATTATGACACAACAAAATGAGGAAGATTATGAAAAAGCAACACACTGCTGGATATGCGAAAATGAAATAGGTAGGAAATGTGGCAAAAACTGTAAAGTAAGAGATCACTGTCATTTTACAGGAGAATACAGAGGTGCAGCACATAAAAACTGCAACCTAAAACTAAAAATAAAACCAAATAAAACAATTATTTCTGTTATATTTCACAACCTCAAAGGATATGATAGTCATCTCATTATGCAAAAAATACATAAAATGACAGGTAATATTACATGCATTCCAAACAACGCTGAAAAGTATATTTCATTTAGTGCCGGACAACTTAGATTTTTAGACAGTTTCCAATTTATGGCTTCGTCTCTGGAAAAATTGGTTAAAGCAACAGACAAATCTGATTTTAAAATTACCAAAAATCAGTTTAGGGAACAAACAGATTTACTTTTACGAAAAGGTATTTATCCATACGAATATATGGAAAGTTTTACAGTAGTCTCTCAGATGAAAGTATAAGTTTCGAAGATTACGAATACGCTCAAAAAATATGGAAAGAGTTTAACTGTAAAACTCTTGGAGACTATCATGATTTATATCTAAAAACTGATGTAACTCTGTTAGCAGATGTGTTTCAAACTTTTAGAAAAACATGTATGAGTGCATACAAACTTGATGCTTTACATTACTATACAGCACCTGGATTATCTTGGGATGCTTTACTTAAACATTCAGAAATAGAATTGGAACTTTTGACAGACATTAACATGCACTTATTTATAGAAAAAGGTATGCGTGGTGGAATTAGTATGGTATCAAAACGATATGCCAAAGCAAACAATTCACATGTAGCTGATTATAACACTAGAGAAGAAAACAGATTTTTAATGTATTTTGATGCAAATAATCTTTATGGGTGGGCAATGAGTCAGCTACTTCCATATTCTGGCTTTAAGTGGGTGGAAACGTTGCCAGAGCCAAGAGAAAGAAAAGAAGGAAAAGGATATTTTCTAGAAGTTGATTTGGAATATCCTAAAGAACTTCATGAATCTCATAATGACTATCCGCTTGCACCGGAAAGATTAGCAGTGAAAAAAGAATGGTTGTCTGAATACCAAACAGATCTGTTAGAAAATAATAGCATGATAAATACAGAACAACTAGTTCCCAATCTTAGGGACAAAGAAAAATATGTGATACATTACAAAAACCTGGAACTGTATTTATCTTTGGGCATGAAACTAAAGAAAATACACAGAGTAGTAGAATTTAATGAAAAACCATGGATGGAATCATATATTCGTTTAAACACAGAACTTAGGAAAAAAGCTAAATCACAATTTGAAAAAAAGGATTTTTACAAGCTTATGAACAACTCTGTGTTTGGCAAAACAATGGAAAATCTACGCAAGCGGACTGATATAAAACTAGTCAGAACTGACGGCTCTGAAAATGAAAAGATAAGAAAAATAATAGCCAAACCCAACTTTAACAGGCGTATAAAATTTTCAGATGAATTGTCAGCAATACATGTGAACAAAACAAAATTAACATTAAACAAACCAATTTATGTTGGGATGTCAGTATTGGATTTATCAAAGTATATGATGTATGATTGGTATTATAATACTTTGAAAAAAAGGTATGGAGATAACTGTACTTTATTATACACAGATACTGACAGCTTGCTTGTAGACATCAGAACAGATGATGCATACACAGACATGGCTGAAATGAAAGATGAGTATGACTTGAGTGATTATCCTCAAGATCACCCAATGCATGATGATACAAACAAAAAAGTATTGGGTAAAATGAAAGACGAATGTGCTGGTGTTGCTATAGCTGAGTATGTTGGATTAAGACCCAAGCTATATTCTATTTTGAGAGCGGATGAACAACTTATTAAAAAAGCAAAGGGTGTAAAAACTTATGTAATTAAAAAACATATTAACTTTGAAAACTACAAGGATGCACTATTTAACAAGAAAAAATACACCCATGAAATGAATATGTTGCGATCAATAAAACATCAAATATATGGCATAAAAGTAAACAAAGTTACACTATCACCATTCTACTCAAAAAGATACATCCGAGAAGATGGCATCACAACTGATGCTCATGGTTTTTACAAAAACTTATGAATTTGGGTATCAGCAGGAACAATAAGTAATTCTTCTTTGACAAATCCTCTTTGTGGCGCTGGTGCTTTCAAATAATAAACTCTTATACCTTGCGTCACCATATAACTTTTAATCTTGTGAATATCTACACTCCACATTGGATCAGATGCTCTGCGTCTTCCACCTTCTTGTTCCCCGGGTTGATATAAATATCTCACACTTGCATTCATACAGATAGGATCATCTTTTAATATTTTTGTTTCAACAGGAGGAGGCTTTTTTGTCTCCGCATTTATGGCTTTAACAACTTCTGGTAATCTCTTTACCCATTCTCTATTACGTTTTTGGGAATCTATTTCCTTAGCATACTGATAGCCAAACACTCTTTCAGCTAATGGTCTGTTAAATCTTTCAACTAAAGCTTGGTCTCTGTGTATTTCTGTTCTGCCTCGTCTGATATTTACTTTGTGTTTGGCCATTAATTGCGATACTGCACCCATGAATTCTCTGCCTGGATCCACTTGCAATAACTTTGGATATTTCAAATGTCGACTGTATATTTTCTCAAATGCTTTGGCAACTTCTTTTCTATCCTTGGAAGTCAGTGGCTCCGCTTCTTTATATCTACTTGCAATATCAACCACAGTCAATGCATATTTATATGTCTTGCGTCCACGACCAATCCCAAAAGTATCATGCGGCAGAAATAACAAATCAGCTTGATGCACTCCATTCTTAGTAGAAACATCAAACCTGGGTCTAATTATTTTCTTCGGCGCAGGTAAACAAATCTGCCACACAGCTTGTTTCTTTAAAAATTCTAATGCCTTTTTTTCACTAACACCAGCCTCTTTTGATAATTTTTTAACTGCTGTGTAACCTCTCCAAAATCCTTTGGGGCTGTAATAAATCTTTTCCATTTTTTTCTACTAAAGATTAAACTTTATATAACTATAAAGAAAAAATGGAAATCACAACTGCACAATTCGATGAACTGCTCGGAGAGCAATATCAAAATAGCACAAAGAAATGGACAGACTTGGAAATAGATAAAATATACAAAATTACAGATACGAAAATAGTAGATACCGAATATGGTCCATCCATGGTATTAACATTATTAGACAATGGTGAAGTATGGGCGCCTGATCATCTTACAAATAAATTAGAGAAGAGTGCTAAACCACCATATTATATTCGACCACTTGGATTGAAACCATGTAAAAACAACAACAAAAATAGGTATCATGCATATGACTTAGTCTTTTCAAAGTAAACTTAGTCATTTCAAATCCAAAAAAGTCTAAAGTAATTATAGTTTTAAACTATTTTTTTTATGAAATCAATTTGTACGCCACAAATCCAGTTGCAGCCATGCCCACCACAATAAACGTAATTTCTCTATTCTGTTGATCCGGAGATGGTGTATAAAAATCACTCAACTTGGGCTCTGGTTCCAAAAGCAAATGTTTGCCATTTATGTAATAATACTGTTTCATAGCTTGGTCTACATCATCAAAAGTCTGCTCTGCATGATGTTCTTTTTGTAGTTGTTTATTAATAAAATCTAATCTCTCTGTTCTTTTTTTATTCCACTCAGCTTGTGCTGCGTTTAATTGTTCCACTGCTTTGTCATGCCTTTGTCTTTCCTCATCTGAATGACTTCCCATTTTTGAAAAGAAATAATTTGAACCGCTAAACGCCAATGCATTTGTTAATGCGCCACCTATCATCATTGCTACTGCACTTGCCATTTTTTTATATAAATATTTTTTAAAATTATTTCATAATATCCGCAGGAATAATACCTTGCTTAATCAACATATCCTTTGTAGCCATTGCTAACATTATATCCACAGACAGCATCCCAAAATCTACCATATTAAAATCCACTTTAGGTGCTGGTCTTTTTAGTATTTTTCTGCCAATTTCAGAATATCCAACAGTTAGAAGTGTTTCCACTCCAGCATGATACATCATATTTACAATTTGTTTTCCGTCAATACTTGCTGCCATTTTTTTTATATGATTATTTTTTTTAAATAAATTATTAAAAATCAAATGGGTCTTTTGGTGCAACATGAACAGGTTGCACAGCTGCAGGTTGCGTAGCAGATTTTTTGTTATAAATATACAAACCCAACCCAGCAATGCCTAATAAAACCAGACACGGTGGAATATAATTTTTGTATACGTTTATTTTGATTTCTGGTTCCACTTCATCTGTTGTTATTTTTGTTATTTGATTTGCAGTATCTTGATTTGCAGCATTTTGATTTGTAACATCTTGAAGCAAACGCTTTGCCTTTTTTGCCGCTGCTCCTTTTTTTCCAGCTTCTACTTGTTTTGGATTTTTTACTTTTTGTTGTTCAACCTCAACAGGTATAACTTCACTCTCTTGGTTCTCCATTTATATTATCTATAATTTTATTTTTATTAAAATCAATATGTCTAACAGTTGTCAGTATTGCTGTAAATGGTGCTAAGCACATTCCATACCTGTAATACAACTCACAACAAGCACTTGTCAAAGCATGATTAATAAATGGGTCTTCCTCCAAATCTTCTATCAGCTTTGGTGGATTTGTCACATTGAAATATTTTGATACTCCCATCACATACAAGTTAATAAAAGAATTGCCTAAAGTCTTGGTCATACTTGCCCCAAGTCTTGCTTCATATCTGCAGTAAAGTTTGTTAATTTCATCTGGGGGCATGGTATCTATATTTGTGAGTTGAATGTCTTTACCCAAATATTGACGACTACCGCCGCCAGCCACTATGGCTGATAATCTTTCTTTTTTTGTTTCTTGTTGCTTTGATTCATCTGGTTCCGTCTGTTCCGATATATTTTGTAATAGTTCTTCCGCATTCATTTTTATATTATTAATCTTATTTTTTATCTTGAAATAAATATAAAATACAAAACAACTAGCTGCGATATTCATGCAACTAGTAATTGTTAGTATTGTTAATAGCATTGTTATTAACATTGCTATTTTTTTCTATTAACATTATTAATTTACTGCAAACATTGCTATTAACATTGCTACTTTGCTATGAGCAATGCTATTAGCAATACTATATTCATGGTCAGTATTGCTATTAACATTGCTACTTTGCTGTTAGTATTACTATTAGCAACAGTTGTAAAAAAATATATTTTGTGATAATAAAAAAAAAAATATTATATAAGAAAAAATGGATTTGAAAATAACAGACGGCGAGAATAGTGATTATAACAAAAATAAAACAGCACTGGATGTTATGACAAGAGATGACGTAAAATGTTGTATATGTGTTTCAGAAAGTGATTTTTAACAAACGTACGAAAAAGGTGCAGAGGAAACGCCTGTAATTTCTGTGACAAAGGACGGCGTAGAATATTTTATATGTAAGCCAAGAGGGTATGTTTTACAAGACCCACAAAACATGAGTAGTGCTGTTGTACCGATATTGGTTAATGCATTGAGTTTATGGTTTGTATGGGAAACTCTAGTTTGTATTTTTAAAATAATTATTTAACCCAATAACCAGTTGGTTGGTCAGTTCTCAAAATTAACTTTGAATATTTAGTCTTAGCTAAAGCTTTTCTTATCCTAGTTCTCTCTTCCAGCGTTGGAATAACATCATTTTCTCTCAAACAATTTTCATAACTATCTCTGTCCTTGGTGTAAAATATACACAACCATTTTGCTTGCTCTCTCAAATCTTTCAATACATAATTATATCTCTGTGAAATAACCCACCCTGATTGTTTGGCGTGGCGACCAGAGAATGCCAACTCTGATAACATATCTTTTTTCTTTGTTAATTCTGTTGTGGCTGAGCAATCGTCAATGATGTATAATGTTGGCTGGCCAGCATATTGTTTGAAAAAGAAACGCAACAGTTCTTGTAACATTTCTTTACCGTTGCTCACGGGATTGACAATTATTATTTTTTTATCTTTTGGGTTTTTCACATCTCCTATCCAGGATCTATTTTTATAAGCCTCGTTCCACTCTATGGTTGGACACAATATAATTATATCTTCAAAAACTCCAACATACTCTTGTTCAAGTATGTCAAGAACAAACTCTGTTTTGCCGCAGCCTGTCTGACCACAGATAATGGCACTGTGTGAATATTTAGGATATTTTTGTTGTAAACTAGTATCGTACTTCTTTGAATCTTCCATCTTCGAAATTGATTTGCGCATCTTGTATTATATATATATAAATATTTAAAGTTTGATCTGCATCTGCTTTTTTATTTATTAGTATCGTTATACCTTCACTGCCGTTTTCTATTCTTCTTCCACTGCCGTGTAATAAATTGTCCTCACATGTTCTAAGGTCAAGCCACAAAGCATATGATTTTGTCAGATAGGTCTCAAGAGAAACACTGGTAAAGTTTAAGTCCCTCGCTACTATTTCTGTCTCTTTGTTTCTTTTTGATGTCAAGGCAAAATATTTGTTAATTTCATCCCAATGTTGATATGCCTTCATACCCTGACTATACAACTGATTTGGTACTCCCTCTATTGTCATTTCAACCTTTTCAATCTTTGGGTTGTAATAGGTTTCTGCGCTTGTTCTTTCTGGGTCTTCAAACAGCATTAAAATACCTTTCATGCTCCGTGCTGGTACATTAATGTTGTTGTTCCAAAGGGTTTCAGATGTGTTTGCTATTATTTTTCTATGTCGCAAGATACGATCATACATAAATGACATCTTACCATTGATTTGCTGTCTTATTTGTCTGGATAATTCAACATCACTAACCGTATCAAATTCCAAGCAGATATGTTTTATTACATAAGATGCATCAGCATCACTGCTTTTGATAACTTTGTTATAATCGTTAAACGTTAATTCATATTCTAACCTATCACCAAGCCCCGCTTGATAAAATGGCATATGACTTTCTAACATTTCAAAGTCCAGTGGAATACAAAATCTATTTCCATAAGCTGCTGCTATAGCTTCATCTTTGGTGTCTGCGGAAGCATCTCCCGCGCTAACTCTATGTTTTAGCATGTTTGATTTACCAATACCTTGGTAAACTATATTTTGTCGTTCAGTAGGGCTTTTCCATAAATCTACATAACAATTATATATATCACTGTCATCTATTGACATGACTTCGTTGCCACTTATTCTTATTGTCATTTTTTTCACAATTGTTCTACCCAGATTTTGAAATAGGGTAGCGTTGGCGTCTGTTCTGCTTTTAAGTTCTATTTCAAAGGCAAGACGAGCAGTACTTGGAACTATCACATCATTAGTACTTAGATTTGGAAATCTTACAAGCAGTTGCTGGTTTTGGTCTATTGTTGATGGATTATTAGTTATTACTACACTTGTGCGGATGCCTTTGGCACCATGAGGTTCTCTTAGTTTTCTATGAGGGCTGAGTTTGTTAACGTAAGCCGACATTGTTTTTATTTTTAAATATATTTTTTAAAATTAAATAAAATAAACAATGGCTGAGGGTGGGATTGAAAATCCTGCGTATGATCCAGATGATTATGATGAATATTATGATGATGATTTACCAATGGTGCCTGATGAGCCTGTTCTAAGAAGTCTTCTTAATAAAAGCGACCATATTGCTGAACTTAGGGGAGAGCTGGCAGAATCCACACTTAAAATATACAAGACAAATCTTGTAAAATCCTTTTACAATGAAATAGGAAAACGATATAAAATGGCACCGGACAAAATGGATTATGACCAGTTTAAAGTATCAGATAATGGTAAAACATTATACTGGATTGTTGGTGATAAAGAAATAAGAATAACTGCCAGGCAAGGCTCTTTTACATTTCTTGCTCTTGGTTCTTTGGCAAATGAATATAACAGGATTATTGGCTCTTGGGGAACAAGGGCGGTAAGACAATTTTTAAATTTACCGGAGTATGACAGTAAAACAAAATTACCACAAAAAGCTCGACAAGCGTTGCAAGAGTTGGAGAGCACAATAAACGATTTACCAGAAAATGTGGATGCTATTCCATTACAAGATTTATCAAATATTATGGATAACATAGATACATCAGTACAGTCAATGGAAGATACTTTTTATAACTGGGATGTGGATGAGCGTTCTGATGTTTAAACACAAACAAATATAGACAAGCGTGAAATGGATGGAATAGTAAAAGCGATGACAACTGTCAAGGAAGAACTTACCAATAACGTAGCAAAACTCACACAACTTGATAAAGACATAACAAGAGAAGAACAAAAGTTCGAACAAGCTAAGACTGATAATGATGAATTCCAGATAAAAAGAATTAGCGATCGCATCAAAAACCTTAAAGATGAGAGAGGTGCAAGAATGGATGTCATTAATGAAAACAGAGAAGCTTTTCGTAATCAAGTAAGCAGGATAAAAGGGACAATAAACAAAATGTTAAGCGAGGATGCAACTCTTGGTGAGAGGATTAAAACCTTGTTTAGGGAGCAAGGTATTACTATTGTTAGTATCCTGACTGCGTTTGGTATGATTCTTGGGGTGATAATTAATTCTATTATTCCCACATCAAGTGCTGCTCCAACTCCAACTCCAAAACCTGATTCATCAAGTGTAAAAGACTGGATAAAAAAACAACTACTTAATCTTGGTCAACTTCTTGCTAACCTAGCTGGAAAAGCTGCTGCAGCACTTCCAGGAGTTATTGGTGCAATAGTATCATGGCTTTTATCTGCAACAGGTAATGTTATTAATTGGCTTGGTAACAATCTATGGGCTCTGCTTGTGTTTGTTTCCGGGTTGTTATATGTGGCAGCCAAAGAGTGGTTTAGTAAATCTCATAAATAAGTAATGCAGCAAGACCTATTACTATAGTACCAACAATTTTAGTTGTTTTGTTATCTTCGTGTTCAATCGCTATTTTTTGTATTTCTGGTTGGTTATGTTTCACAGTTTTATGTATTGATGATTTATCAAAGTCAGAATGTTCTGGTAAAAATTTCTTTGTTGTGGTGCCTTGAAAAGGTTGAATACTTTTTGGTGGCACTGGTTTTACATTTACATCATTATTCAATCCTAATGCTTGTGCATCGGTTGCTATTACAATTTCATTATTGTAGTCTTGCATTATTCCGATTCTTAATTCCATGTCACTCGGAGACATGTACAATCCACTTCCATAGACAAAATTAACTTTACTTCTTGCATATTTTAAGGTGTTTTCATATCTTGAAATTTGACTGGGCAAGTCGATGGGGCTATTTATTGCGTCCTCTACATTTGCTAAAAATTGTTTCTGTGCATCAAATGCTGTTCCAGTTCCAAGTATATCTGTTCTTGTTTGTGATTGTGAGCCAAGGATTGCCCAGCAGTATGTTCTTATGCTGTCATTGATTCTTTCTACTCCAGCTCTTGTAAATCCAGATGAACTATCTAGTATAAAAGTAGACCAGCTGTTGTCAGCCTCAAATCCTTGTGCAATGTAATCAATGTGATATGTTTTATCACTCTCATAGACTGTAAAACTCATCGTTTTGTTGTCGTATACAGTATTTACCAAAGAATGATAACCAATATTTGTCCAGTAATTATAAATTGTTCCTATACCATTATTATAGCTTTGTTTTTGTCTCCAGTCTGAATTTAAGTCAACGTTAAACTCCTTGCATATTCTCTCGTATGCGTTTCGGTTATATGTGTTATTAAAAGCATTCCAATTTGAGTTTTGCGGCATTGCTACACTCATTTCAAATAATATTCTTCTGACTTGGTAATAGACATGAAATCGAAATAACGAACCAACCAGAGTATCAGCTTTTAAATGATTGTTGAAATCAATACCACAGCCAGTGGTCGCACACCAAATAGCAAAGTTTAACTGATTCTGCCAAAATAACATCCAATCTGTTCCCCAGCGTTGGACTATATCATCTGATTTGACGTATGGGAGTTTGTATTTTTCAAAGACATTGGGAAATGATGCTTTAAAGTCTTTACCGTCTGATGTAATGACTATGTTTTGATTTATTATATCTAGCACTTTCTTGCTAAAAGTATTTGAATAGTGAGCATCTGGGTTATATTTGAATTCTTTAGAAATCATTTTTATTTTGTATTTTTATATATATATATTAAAAAAAATGTTTCATACAATTTCAAACATAGACAACTCTATTAACTTACAACAGTATATCGATAATAGAAATGGAACTAAGCCCGTCGGATTAAAAAGTTTTACATACACTATCGGTTGGTATAATATTGTTCATGAAACCATAAAGACACGAAACCCAGATAAAATAGAACATTTACCAAATGGACTCTACAACTTTGAAGAATTGATAAAAGTTTTTAAAATTTTAAATGAAAATATTACACTAACCATTTATATGCAAGGTGCTAAAGCCATTTTAGTAACGTCAATAGAGACACGAATATCAAGCGGTCTTTCAAAAATGCTGGGATTCAAAGACAGAAAATGGTTGACAGGTACTAATTTGGGAGATTACCCAATTGATTTAGCTCCTTATAAACAGCTATATGTTCATCTGAAACAAGTTAATACGAGTAGTAATTATTTCAATGGTGCACCAAGCACTATTATAGGTGTTGTACCTGTGGTACATAAGAAGTATGGAGATATTGTATATACAAGTTTTTATCCTGAATATCACTGTCTTATGAATGGTGCAATTACTGAATTGAAAATAGAAGTTAGAGATGAGTATGACAACAAAATAGATAATCACGGTTTGCCTATGAGTTGTGTTTTAGAAATTATTTAAAAAATATATTTGTATAAAAAAAACAATGAGTATATTTGGACCACCAAGCTCTGAAAAACCAGAAGACTTAGAGCTTTTGATAAATGATGTTCAAGATTTATATAGACAAATTGTGCCTTTTGTTAACCAGTTTAATCATTTGAAAAATAGAGTTGATAATCTTAAATATGGGATTATAACAATATTTGCAGAGGCTAAGGGCCCACTTGTGTTGAATAGAATACTCTCATTTGGTAACGGCGGGGCAGAAAAAAATGTGGGGCATGTAATGACACGCCGTGGACGGATTATGGGAATAGGTTTAGCAAGTGACCGATTAATTGGTGATGTAACTGTAATAGTTTCTGTCAATGGTGTTGAACAACCAAATTATGGCATAACGCTTCACATCATTCCACGCAATCATGATAACTTTGATGAACCTTTAGAGATTGGTGCTGGTTCTGTTGTTAACTTTGAATGCAAGGTTGCTAACGCTACAGCTGTAAATACAGTGGCATCATTATTAATTGAATTAATTTAATTTAATTCTACGAGCTGGCTTGATTTTTGTATCAACAAAAAATATATTATATACAAAATTGTATAACAGTATGATAATTAGTGTACTGGGTATTGAGAGCTTGCCTTAAAAGATGTGTTTAATAATTTAATATTAAAAATTTAGTCTTTGGACTATTTTTTTTATAAAAAATATAATGTTATAATTATATAATAAAAAAAATGGAAGAACAAGAACCAGACATGGAATCGAAGCCAGAAGAGTATGAACCTGTAGCGCTAGAGGAAGTATGGGATTATGTTTACAAGTGTGTTAGGGAACGGTATATCTTTGAAGACTACAAGTGGTCAACATTATCTGTTATTATATTACTATTTATGCCGCAGTGCTCGTAACAGCAATTATAGGTTTGTTTGAAACTCTTACCCCATCCGCCTGGTTAATATTACCATGAGGAGTCTTAAAGTAACAAATCACGTTGTTTTAAAATCCTGTTCGGTTGCTGTAAATACGGTGGCATCATTATTAATTGAATTAATTTAATTTTTTATTTATTAATAAAAAATGAAGCAACCAACGGCACCAAGTATATATCCTGAGTTGCCAGTGGAAGACGGACAAAATTATAGATTACAAAAGATTTCAGAGATTGAAAAAAAGTTAATTACAGAACGAGATATACGTCAGTCACTTTATAATATTACAGATGGAATTGACACTTCCTTGATATCTGCAGGTGTTATTATGGCTGGGATTGGATTTGTTATTCCAGTTTTGTAACCTTTGGAAATAGCAGCAATAGTCTGCGGAGCTACAGGTGTTTGTATTAATTTTATCAGACGCAAGCTTAATGCAAAAGCTCAAAAACATCATGAAATAAAAACTTTGGCACAGGCTAAGTTAAATAGTATAAAGCAGTTAATATCAAAAGCGTTAAGTGATGCACAAATATCTGATCAAGAGTTTAAGTTGATTTTAGATGAGTTAGATAAATATTATAGTTTAAAACAGGACACAAAACAAAAAAAGGCTGAAATAAGTGAAGCTCAAAAAAAAGAACTAGTAGAGCAGGGAAGAAAGGAAGCAATGGCAACATTACAAAAAAGTCTAAAAAGTGTGTAATAAATTGTTTTAGTAATGTGTATGAGTACGATCCACCACCTTTGTATTCAACCTAGAACCTTCTAAAAATATAAAAATAAATACAAATTTAAAATGGACTTACCTTTCATGAAAAATAATCCTAGTTTTATCCTTAGTCTTTCAGGTCTCTATTCCCATAGGGTATGTCACCGTGTGATACTAATCCGTAGTTCACAGCCTTTTATACCCGTCAGAAAGACCAACAACTTTACCGATTGGTTGATATTAATAGACACTTATCACACTTATCACATGATCTTCACCAATTGGTTGATATAAATAGACACTTATCACATGATCTTCAACGATTGGTTGATATAAATAGATGCTTATCACATGAGCTAATACATGTGATAATAATCACGTAACCTTACTCTGACATGACAATAATCACGTAACCTTACCTACTACACAAAGCTTAAAACCTAAAAATTTTAAACTTGCAATCTTCACTACCCCTATTTTAAAAAAGTTTTAATAAATCAAGTAAAATCACCATTTCATGGTGATTTATTATATATATGTTTATTTTGGGGTCGTTCTGCTGCAATTCGAGGTAAAAAAAAAATTACAACAGAAACCCCAAAATACATATATATGAAATATGCCAGGGGGTAACTCAGGCGTGACTCTCATTAACACCACCAAGATCTAAATGTAAGCGTCGCCTAAGCCAACACCAACATATTTCAGCAGCTTTCTCAAGCAGCCCCGCTCAGGGAAACTCACCAGAACCCCCCTTTCTATACTACGGTTTGTCATTTTAATAGCATAACATTTGCAACTCGTTAGGAGAGCGCAATTTTATTTTATGTCTACTTTCGTCGAATCTACTTTCGGCGAAGTTTTTCAATAGCATTTGCAACTCGTTAAGCAAATTCAGACAGAACCGGGCAGTAGTCTTCATCATCGCTCTGCATATCATCTTTTTACCATGGAGTATTTTATTTTCCTACACTTTGCTATTTTGTATTTCAATTCAAGAAGCTCTTCTCTGTTACTATTCAGCTCACGTTCATAATTATCCATATTAACCAACAATCGTCTTTTTTTAGTGTCCATAAAATCATCACGAACTACTTCATATTCTACTTGGAGTTGCCTGCTTCTCATCAATTTTCTTCTATATTTATCTTTTAAATTGTTAAGTTTTTTGCACACCTTTTCTAATCTTTCTTGTTCCATTATATAATAATATTATATGTTATTATTTTTATGCCCTTATTTAATATTTTCAATATCCTTAAATGAGACCCAACTATTGAAATCCTCATTGTAACCCTTCCATTTAATCAATGCTTGTTTCTTTTTATAATCACGTCGTATTACTTTTTCAATCCTAAATATTTCTTGCTTTGCTTTTATCATTTCTAATTCATAGAAGCTTCCATCAATGTTTTCGTTGCTTTTATTTTGTATGTCACTGGATTTGTGTTTTGAATTTCATCAACAATAAATATTTCTTCAGTTCAATTTGGGGTATAACCTTTCTCAAACGTTCTTTTATATTTACTGATTCTAACATTATCCCCTATTTTAAACTTTGGCTTTATTTGATTACTTCTCATTTTTCCATACAAGTTGAAATATACCATTCCTTTATTTTTCTCATCACTAGCTTCAGTTGGTGTCATTTTAATACTCCGATGTTTTGTATTATTATACTTATCAACCATCGCCTGAAGCACGTCTAAATACGTATTTGTATTGTTAGCTGTAAAATATTTCCACATCTTTTCTTTTAATGTCCTGTTAAATCGTTCAATTACTACAGCTTTTCCGAAATTAAAAGTGTGATACATTTCGATATTATTATCATCAAGAAATTGCTTAAACGTTTTGTTGTAAAATTCCACACCTTGATCAACCCACAACAATTTACACTGTCTTCCTGTACTCATTATTTGTTGGAACGCTTTAGTAATTTCCATACCAGTTTTATTTGGAACGGGTATAGCCCAAGCAAATTTACTAAATAGATCAATAACAGTAAGCAAATATTTAGTACCTTTATTATACTTTGAACACGACTGCATATCAACCAGATCAGCAGACCATATTTTATCAATTTCATTAACAATCACACGGCGTTGAGTGAACTTTCTTCGTATAGGTTTATGAAGTTCATCTGCTAACTTGTCAGTCCATTTCAACGCCTTTTCTAGTTGTTTGGGTTTCCAAGACCAAGCTTATATTATGTACTAATGACTGGTTTTACTATCAAATTCTTAGCAATATTTTCTCCGATAGTTTTAGACTTACTAGATTTCAAACCAGAAAGCATGTTTTTATCACAGGTTGATTTATTACTAGGATGTTCGTCATAGCAATAATCATGATCTTTACAAACACCATCTAATTCATTTACCGGTTCTCCGCTATTAAGTGGATTACCAGGACCGCAATATTTATAACCAGGAAGTGTTAGCCCTCTTTTGGGTAGCAAAGGGAGCAAAGCTTTATGAATATCAATATTTCCGCCTTCTGTGTTTTTAACAAACATTGTTTTAGTAATACCACAAGACGCACATGTTGCTCTTAACATTTTTCTACCATTTTTTGCTAAAACATACTTAGGATTAATATTTTCAGATACTTTTTTTTCTTTTATACAGTAACTCATATATAATATGATTAGATTAATCTTCGTTTACAAAATATGATGTTATGATGTTTTCATTTTTCACTGGTTTGTACGGTTTTAATAATTTGTAAAGAATATCGTACACACTATTTCCTTCTTGCAACTTTTTGATAAAGTACAAACAGAAATATCCACACAGAACACTTGTTTTATCTTGGTATTGAATGGTGTTGTATTTTATATCAGGTATGTACGCTAAAACTTCTTTGGTGGGCTTAGGTCAAACGGATCGAAGTAATAATTATCATAGTCACATGTCCAGTGTGTGCCAGGTCCAATATGATCGTCAAGATTAATAATACCGCATTCTTGTTTATTTAGTTTTGTCGGCAATTTGTTTTTGCTGTACACCCGACTGAAGTTCTGAATGCCTAGCTGCTTAACCCATTTTGTTATATCTAAGTTAGATATGGGTTCATTTTTAAAATTTAATTTTTTTTATGAATGGGATACTTCTGTATGGTCTAATTTGCGAGTCTACTTGTAAACCGTATCCTCTTCTGTCTACTTGAAAACCTTTCCAGTCAAACCACTAATAAGAGATCCAATCAATGGAATTCCCAATGATGCAAGCATTCCAAGAAATCCTCCGTCCTGCTGTTGTTTTTTAGTTAGTTTAACAGGGCAGTGGCCTTTTGACTTTGCTATCTTCTTTCTTTGTGCAAGTGTTAATTTATTTGATTTTAGAAGTTTTGTTTTTTTGTCACTAGGAACAGTTGCCGTTACGTCTTGCTGTTTTTTACAACTGGGTGCAGTTACCGTTTTGTTACTAGAAGCACATGCCAGTACGTCTTGCAGTTGTTTTTGTGTTAGTTTAATCGTGCAGGAACCTTTTGACTTTGCTATTTTGTTTTTTTGTGCAGCTGTTAATTTATTTGATTTTAGAAGTGTTTGTTTTTTATCAGTAAGAACAGTTACCATTCCATTTCCAAATATTTTACCAATTCCAGTACTTGCCAGACCAATAAGCGCCCCTGTTGCCAAAGGTCCTAATATCTTTGGAGCAAATTTAGCAACTGTTGGTAATATTGTTTTAGTTAACAAACCAGCTAATGCGCCTAAAAAGCATCCATTTTTAGACTGAGATCTCATCTGGGATTTTGATATATTTATGTCTAATCCACGACCATCAGATTTAGCTTTGTTAATATTGTTAATTTGAGTAGCTGTTAGCAGCAAAGGAAAATTCCCAGTAAGTTGGTTATTTTTTAACCTGATTGTTAATTCACTTTTGTTTTCATAAGCCTTCGCTAAACTTTGTTTCTGTCCATCTGTTAAATTTACTGAATAATTTACGTAAGTCATGTATATATAAGTTAGATTAAACAATAACTAGTTCATTTCCAACAGTATCAATAACAACATCTTCCTCATAAAGAACGAGAGCATAAACTTTATAAGGAGCTCCTGGAGCTATATTTAATTTATATCTTAAATTTAGCTGTTTTGGATCAGCACTAACCTCATTTCCCTTGTAACTTAAATCGAAATATATCATTCCGAAAAGAGTTTTAAAATTACCTACATTGTGTAAAGTTCCCGTGTTTTTATCATTTTGCTTGTAAGAATAATTAATAACATCTCTGAATATTCTTATGATATTATCGTAACTGTATTCAGTTTCTTGATAATAAACTCCATTTCCAACTTCCAATCTGGCTGTTTGCAAATAAGAAGCAGCATCACCAGCATTTAGTTTAAAAGTATCCAAAAGGTGAGGATTTCGCTCTTGGTGTGAACTCTTGTCTGACCTTTGCAAATACACAAACACATGTTTGGGACTTTTGACTCCAGCCGTCATTCTAAATACGAATTCAGTTAGTTAAGAACTTCCACTTTCTTGTATCATTTCACGAAGATAAGTCCATCTTCTTGATGTCATATGATTTGTCATTACGTAACTTAAACCATCTGAGTTAAATATCATTCTGGGTATCCACAAAACTAATTTATTAATAACTACTCGACCATCATCACCACTTGATTTGAAAATTAACACATTATCATTTGTCAGTTGCAAGCTAATTTGAATTTTGCCAGGAGGAAGCATGTTTGTTTCCAAACCTCCAAAGAAGGAATATTTGTTTAATGGAATTATAGAGTCAACTTTTTGATTAGTTATGATCAAAGCATGACGAGCATTAAATCCTAGGTTATAACCAGCTTGATCATCTCGAGATTCTGCAGCAGTCGTATCATCTAAATAAAATTCGTTTCTTCCGGTTGTTTTTGCATAATCGTTAGAAATTTCAAGCAAGCTTTTGATATTAACAAATCTGTGAAGATTATTTCCATCGTAAACTATTTTTCAATTTTGCCTTACTTGCATTTGATCAATCAGTGAAGCTGCATCGTTAATTAAAGCAATTCTGTCACCGTCTGCGAAATTTGCTCCATCAGTAACTTTTTTTACTCGAAAACTGATTTCAAAATATGCATTATACCAATCAAAGTAAGAACTTCTATCATTTACCGAAAATTGATAACCACTTTTCATTTGTCTCGTAGTATTTCCTGGTTGTGTTACATGTTCATATCTAGTATTATATTGATTACTTCGAAACATCTATGTATACTAGTAATGAGATTATTTTTTATTAATTTATCAATTAATTCTCACATGAATTCCTCTTCCGGAAAGTAATCTGTTAATTTTTACATTTACATCTTCTTCAGCCCCGGCTACATCTTTTTCAGTTTCAGCTACGACTTCTTTTTTGTTATCAGCCTTTGTAAGTTCTTTTAGAATCATCTCTCCTTTTGGTTTAGGTTTAATAACTGAAACTAATTTATCAGCAGCCATTTTTCCTACCTCATCTCCAAGTTTTTTAGAACCGCTTTCTATGCTTTGTTTACCAGCAGTTTCTAATGATTTCTTGCCTGCTGTTTTCACAGACTCGCTGTTTATCTTTGATCCGACATTTGACAAAATGTCAAATATGCCAGCTCCAGTTAATCGATCAACTTGAGTATATGTTCCCGTGCTAGTGTCATAAACTTTTTTTAAACATGCCATATAACTTATGTTACACTAATTCCTTCAAAACAAATCGAAATGATGTGTGGACACCATTAAGATTAAAAATCTTACCGGAAAAATCGGTTATGTAAATATTAATATTGTTAATGATCGTTTTGTTTACTTCGCAGAATCCGACTCTTATCTGTTCATCTTTGAAAGGATATGATCTCGTGAGATCAGCTGTACTTATTTCATAAATAACATCCCCGTATGATCCATCAACAATAGAATTACAGTGGATATACAACGTATCGATAGAATTTGTTATGTTCGGTGTTACAGTTCCAAATTTAGTTTCTCTGATGACTGCATCTATGTCAAACCCGATCAAGGTGTGAAAGTTTGATTCTCTCAAATCAAGCACAAAGTTATTATGAATGGTAACCAAACATTTGAAACTTGATAAATCAAACTCAATTCTTATCGAGACAGACGTGTCATCGATTAAATCATCGTTTACAGTCAATGTTTCTTTTATGTAATTATCGATATCAGCTTAACTGTACTTTCCATTTGTAAAAATAATACTTTTCCAATCTGTTCCATTGTGATACCTTATCACTTTGTTATTAAAATCTTCACTAATATTATACCACGAGTAAGTCATGGAATTAATCTTATCGAGTCCGATGCCATACTGTTTGTTCTTGCCTAATATTAATGGTCTGTCAAACACAGTTGTAAAATTACTCGGTGTTTTCGAGCTGTTAATTATTGACGCTTTTTCCGATGATAATACAATTTTTTGTTCCATATAATATAGAATGGATAATTTTTATTCGTGCTAATCATTCCGGTATGTAAGATAGTTTATAGCTTTATTTTTCAAAATTAAAAACTTGTGTAGAGTTGTATTCTATGTGTGATCTGAATTCCATACTATATGGTGGTTTGAGATATAATTCAAATGTTTCTTTCATTATACGTTTGTTATTTTTTATTATCGGGTAAAGATGCTTTCCGACATCATCTGTTACATGAATATAGAAACTTTCTATATCTGCTCCTGTGTAAGTAAAATCTATTTCAAATACATAACGGCCTTCTTTAATAATAAACAACCACCCCGAAAATCTTTTTTCATAATATTCTTCGCCTTTTATAAGTAGATTAGCCGTAAAAGTAAACGCCTGGAGAAAAGCTCGTGAACGCCCGGATCTTTCAAGTGGTTTTTGTGTAGGATATGATACAAAAATATTATCATTATCAGCACCATAATCTTGGATAATACTTATTCCGTCTATTGTATATTCAAACAGCAGAATCCGACTTAAATAGTCTACTTTTTCTCTTAGCCCGTCAATTATATCAAGAACTGCTGTGTGCCAGCTATCAGACTTTTGATTATGCTCTTTGAGAAAAGCTATTTCGTCACCAAAAGCTTTGCTTCATTATCCTGAGCATCTTTCAATCGCTTTAAAACATCACCAAAAGCAGTCTTAAGTGTATCAGTGTCAACCAACTTGCTCAGAGCAGCCTCCAGCGACTTACCGTCAACCATTTTCTTTTTGATGTCTTCAAATTCAAAGTTGACGGTATTAATTTTAATGTTTATCAGCTCATTTAATATATTAATCTGAGTTATTTCAGTAGTAAAAGCAGTTCTCATTTGTTTTGAAGCATCAGCAATAGCAGCTTCTAGTTCATTGTTATCAACCATTTGTGTATTGATTTCCCCAATCCGTGCATTAATATTTTGAACACCAGCTCTTATTTGTTCGCTTAATTTCTTGTAGTTTTCACTCTCTTCCAATACATCTTCTTTCTTTTCTAGCTCGTTCAAAGCATCACCTAGAAGATTTATTTCATCGTTCAATCCGTTTATAATTTCAATCATTTGCCTGCGGTTTGTTTGTAACTTTGTTTGTATCAGGCTTAGTTTATCATCAACACCTGTTGTTAAATCTTTCATCATGTCTGGCATTTTATCAATATTATAATCACGTATGATTTTTGCAACTCTTCCTTGAGTAAATTGCTTTGTTGCTGCATCATCTGCTTTTGTTGGATTGCCAACATTGGTAATTTTATTATTATCCATATTAAGCTCACTTCTCAAAACGTTTTCCTGGTTTCTGCCTTTGTTAAGATAATTAACCAGATGTTTTTGTTTTACATACTCAGACAGCACAATACCAAAATTTGTAATATTGACACTGCCAGTAGTAACTTCCTCGCCAAGATCATTAAAAAGTCCCATTATAATTAGATTAAATTTCGCCGTTGAAGTTACGCTTTACTAACTTCCTCGGGCGATCCAGATACAGAAAGTCGTACTGCTTGTCAGTCGCTTTTCTGTACTGCTCTTTGCTGACATCTTGTTCTTTGAAAAGCATACCCAGCTCGCGATTAACCGGAGTCGCGAAGAAGATGTAATGAGAGCAATTGAGCCGAATGTCTCTGGGAGTTTTATAATAAGATTGTGACAAGTAAATTACACAACAATTTTTATGTCTTCCCTGGATGAAATAATTAATAATATCGTTTTGATTGCGTTCGCAAACATAATCATCAAAAATGGCTATCTTTTGATTATCTGAATCTAAAGTATCCACAGGGATAATTTCATCATTTGAACATTCTAATATATCTTCGACCGGGATTTTATTCTTTTCTGCTATCTTTTCAAGTTTTTGTGATAAGACCTGATACTTGGACTGCTCTAAGTTTTTAGCAAACAAGTAAATCTTGTCGTAATAAACCAAAGGTTTCAGCAACATGTGAACTAGTGTGTTTGTCTTGCCAGATCCTGAATTACCACAAATTAACATTCTAAAACAACAGTCTGGCATGAAGTTCCATATCTGTTTAAAATTACCGTTTTCTGTTTTCATATCATAGTTTGGAATTTGCATTATAATAATACTTAGATAATACTTGTCTTAACTTATTCTAATTTATTTTAATTTAATCTAACCTTTATATTATAAATGTCTTTGTTAAAATGGAAAGAATTAGCAGATAAAAAGCGAAAAGCGAGTGAGCTTGTTAAAGAATACGAAAATAGAGTTACCCGAAAAAGACTCGAAAAAGGAGCTAGTCGTGATTTATACGCAGAAGTATTTAAACCTGTAACTAGCGAAATAACAGAGCAAACAAGGCGGCTGGCTGAACATTTGATTACCCTTCCGGAAATACGTGAACAGTTGGCTCTTCTTCCCGAGGCAATACGCCCGCCATTAGTTGCCCCGCCTGATCTTGGAGCTATAGCACCACCACCACCATCGCTACAAGCTGAACCCGAGGCAGCAATTGATCCCGAGGATGAAGAAATAGAAGAAGAATGGGAAGAACCTGCCGTGAGGACTAAGGAACCCAAACCGGTGTATGATATTGACTTGGATGCTGGTATGAATAAAGACGTACTTGATAAGTATGACTTGCCGCTCCCAACTAAAATACCAGGTATTACTGATGGGAGTGCTAAATATGATGATTATATTGAAAGGGCTCGTGAGATATACAAGGAAATGGTTCCCAAGACAAGAGGTCTAAAGACAAAAATGAACAACCTCAGCGAAGAAAAAATCAAGGAGGGGTCGGACAAGGCAACAACCATTGCGACTAAAACTAAATATTCAAAATTTTCGCAATAACCCCGATATCGTCAAACAAGAGATAGCTTTACTTTTGAAAGAATATAATCAAAAAACAAATGAGCTAATGCTCTGGGTTTTTATATAAACAAGTTGCCTGAGCGAATTCAAACAGCTAGCGAAACTATACAAAAGACTGGCAAAGGAATGCAACAAAATAAAAATTCCTACAAAGTTGACAAAGATGGCCACTATGGAATGTTAAAACTTGATTTACCTAAGCTTATTTGTTATCACAAACTTATTGCCAAACAAGGAGAAGCAGTTGTGCTAGATATGAAAGTAGATGATGTTTTTATAGACTTGATACAAAGCGTTACAACAATGGAAAAACTTATTCAAAGCTGTCTCAGAATGCTTTTAAGAAACTAACAGAATTATCTGATTTACCAATTCATAAAGGTTCTTCAAAGTTCAAAAAGATTTTAGGAGGTTGTGTTGAATATTACAATAGCCCGGAAGATTTGATGGATGATCTAGAGTTGGTATGCGGAAGTATCGAATCAGGAAATAATAGCCCACAGCTAATAAATAAAGATATTAGCATAATCGATGAATTATTAAAAATAGGCAAAATATCACCCCAAGAACACGAACAACTATTTTCTAAATATTTTGATTAAATTATTGTCGAACTGTAATTATACATGAAAACCAAAGAAGAATTAATTGATCACTTGATGCGACTTGTGGCTGCATACAGACGCAGTTATAAATTGTGCGGTATTATAAACACAACGTTACAGATTACCAGCGGAATAATTGGTTGTGGTGCTCTCTAGCATTAGTTCCAGCAATTCATATTTTCATAGCTGTGGTTGGCGCAGTTCCTCCAGTAGTTGCTGTTTTAGTGAGTAAAACAAGAATAGCAGAAAAAAAG
The DNA here is from genome assembly GCA_037043455.1 of Cyrtodaria siliqua. Taxonomy (NCBI): domain Eukaryota; kingdom Metazoa; phylum Mollusca; class Bivalvia; order Adapedonta; family Hiatellidae; genus Cyrtodaria; species Cyrtodaria siliqua. The sequence continues at coordinate 23,401 of JAWPHD010003001.1, forward strand.
ACTTTGTTAAAAACACATCATAGGAGTTTTAAACAACTTCTATCATATGTCCAAACATCAACAGGACTAGAAAATGATAAAGAGGTAATTAGGATTACCTTCAATAAAATATTAGAGATTCAAAAGAATGATAACTTTACAGAACCTCTGGAAATGTATATGAAAAGGTTCAAGTTAAACGGTCATGGCATTAAGCCGTAATTCGACTTGTTTCCATATCCTATCATACTTATCTCTGGTTGATTTTGTTTCAATCAGTTTTGTTTCTTTTTCTTTTTTTAAGATTTTAAATATTTTCTGAAAAATGTATTCAAATTTGATTGATATTTTTCGACCTTCCAGCTTATCCAAAATCTTTACAATTTTGTAAAACAAATCCTCAAATCTTTGTCTATTTTTACAAGACAAATCAAATACTACCAAGTATTTATCTAAATGATACTTCCTGAGGTAAATAGTTTTCTTTTGGTTGTAGGTGCAACCTGTGATAAGATTATAACCATTGCGGGTACCACAATTAAGGCAAACACGCTCGTTATCGAAAACTTCACAAGTATCGTTACAATTCACACATGCGTATGTACACTTGTAACACAGCTTCGCTCTGGTACAATATTTACAAAGATTCTTTGTTGTGCGAAATAAGATGCAATCTATGCACACCCCAGGAGGATCAAGAATATCTAAAACTCTTTCACAATATTTACAATTCATTATATAATACTATAGCATCATATATTTAAATATAGGCTTAAAAAATATTATCTTATGTAATATTATAATGGAACAAGTAGAAATTGAAATCAATAACTTTAAAAAAGATCAAATAGCACATGCCCAAACGGTTGATTTTGAAGATGCGAGTAAATTAGATGCTGAGCTTTTAAATTTTTCAAACTTTCAAGATTTGACAGAAAGAATCATAACAATGGCAAAACAACTAAAACTGCCATGGAAAATAGAAAAAAGAGATATGAACAAACTACGTTCTTTGTGCAAAAAACAAATTTCAGAGGCAACCAGTTACCATCCAACTTTATACAAAGTTTCTTTTATTGCCCACTATGATGTTTTACTTGAACGAGGAATTAAAATTATTATGTATTGATAAATAAATATTTTACTTCAAAATAATTAATTAATTAATTAATTAATAGGGGCTTCAAGAAATAATCTTATGTAATATTATATAATGAGTATCCGAGAAATTGAAACATCCCCAAAACAATATAGCAAGGTTTTTAAAGTAAATGTTATCGTCAGGAAAGATCCGCTCTGACAACTACAAAAAACACAATCAAAAGTTGTAAACTTTCTTAAAAAAGAACTAAGAAAAACAGGTGGATTTAAATTAAGCGTTGATATAAAACTTACTTTTAAAAAAATAGTAAGTTTTGAAATTATATACAAAACAGCTTACTTTGCCTCAAAGGCCACAATAATATTAAACAAAAATCAAATATCAGAAGCATTAGACAAAGCACGAGAAGAAATTATAAATATAATTGGAAATTGGCTTCAGTTGGGAAGTGGTTGGCAAATTGAATCAGTAGATGCACACTTTATAAATCGAATAAAGTATCAGCCTCTACGAGGCAGCTCGTTTTTGGATTTACCAAAAGAACTTGCTAATCCTAAAAAAGGATTGATCAATATAAAAAATGAAAAAGATAACGAATGCTTCAGATGGTGCCATTTGGCTTATGAATTTCCTGTTGAAAAAGATCTGCAAAGAATAACAAAGTACAAAAAGCATATCAAAAGTGATCTAAATTATGAAGGAATTACATTTCCTGTTACTATCAAACAAATCCCAAAAATAGAAAAACAAAACAACATTTGTTTTAACATATTTGGGTATGAAGATAATCAAGTATACCCGTTGCACATATCAAAAAATAAAGCAGAAAAAACATGTGATATGCTTTTAATCACCGAAGTAGAAAAAAATCATTACGTGTGGATAAAAGATTTTGACAGACTAATGTTTAATCAAACACTACACCAGGGAAAAAAATGATTTTGTAAAACATGATTGCAGTGCTTTAAATTCGAAAGGACGCTAAAAGCTCACAAGCCTGATTGCCTTTCACTTAACGGAAAACAAGCAATAAAAATGCCAAACAAAGATGAAAAAGTTAAGTTTAAAAACTACGACAGGCAACTTATGGTTCCGTTTGTTATATATGCTGATTTTGAAGCAATAACTGAAAGTATTTCTTCGGCATCGAACAATCCTGAAAAATCACATACAGAAGCATATCAAAAGCATACTGATTGCAGTTATGGGTACAAGGTTGTTTGTTGTTATGATGATCAATATTCAAAACCAGTTGTGACATACAGAGGACCAAATGCTGTTTACAAGTTTTTGGAAAAAATGATAGAAGAAGAAAAGTGGTGCAAGAAAACTATGAATACGCATTTTAAGAAAGATTTGGTGATGTCGCAGGAAGAAGAAGCTAGATTCAAAAAATCTAAATCATGTCATATTTGTGGTAATGTGCAACAACTCTCACAAAAGGCGACGCGGGTTATACAGTGGCATACAAAAACTCCATCAGAAAAGTCAGGGACCATTGTCATATAACTGGGAAGAATAGGGGAAGCGCTCATGACATATGTACTATTAATTTCAGGTTGACTAGAAAAATACCTGTTGTGTTTCATAACTTGAAAGGGTATGACTCTCACTTCATAATGCAACACATCGGAAAGTTTAAACAAACCATAAATGTGATACCAAATAACATGGAAAAGTATATGGCTTTCATGTTAGGAAAAAGTTTAGTATTTATTGATAGTTTCCAGTTCATAACCCAATCATTAGATAATCTAGTAAAAAACGTTCCGTCGTTTCAATACATATCTCAAGAATAAAGCAATAAAAAGCTCGACTTGCTAAAACGAAAAGGTGATTATCCTAATGATTACATGAACAGCTTTGAACGTTTCGAGGATACTAAGTTACCTGGCAAAGATAGCTTTTATTCTCAATTAAATGATGAGCACATTTCAGATGCGGATTATGAACAAGCTAAAAAAATATGGAAAACATTTAAGATTAAAAATATGGGAGAATATCATGATCTGTATCTTAAGACTGATGTGCTGCTGCTGACAGATGTTTTTGAAAACTTTAGAAAAATGTGCATTGAGTATTACAAATTAGATCCTTGCCATTACTTCAGTAGTCCTGGGTTAGCCCGGGATGCATGCCTCAAGATGACTGGTATCCAACTTGATTTAATAACTGATATTGATCAATATTTGTTTGTGGAAAAAGGATTAAGAGGCGGTACGAGTTATATTGCAAACAGATATTCACAAGCTAACAATAAATATATGAAAAACTATGACAAGAAAAACGAAAGCAAGTACATAATATATCTCGATGCCAATAACTTGTACGGGTGGGCCATGTGTCAGCTGTTACCTACTGGCAACTTCAAGTGGGTTGATAAGTTTGAAAAAAGGAAAATCAAATTACATTGTTGAGTGCGATATCGAGTATCCCGAAAAACTACATGACTCGCATAATGATTATCCTCTCGCCCCAGAAAGTTTAAATATAAAAGATGAGTGGTTGTCAGACTATTGTAAAAATTTAAAACAAAAGTTTAATCTAGGAAATTGTAGTGTTAATAAACTTGTTACGACATTGAAAAATAAAGAAAAGTATGTCGTGCATTTTAGAAACTTAGAATTGTACAAAACGCTTGGGATGAAAGTAACAAAGACGCATCGAATACTACAGTTTGACGAATCAGAGTGGTTAAAGACATACATAGATTTTAATACTGCTAAGAGAACAGCTGGTAAAAATGCTTTTGAAAAGGATTTCTTCAAACTGATGAACAATTCAGTTTTTGGTAAAACTATGGAAAACTTGAGAAAAAGAATTAATGTTAAATTGACTCACGACGAGGAGGTCCTTTTAAAATATGCGGCAAGACCTTCATTTATTTCTTGTAAAATATTTAATGAAAATCTATTTGCTGTAAACAGAATAAAAGAACGATTAGTTTCAAATCGTCCTATTTATGTTGGCATGTGTATTTTAGACTTGTCAAAATATTTGATGTATGATTTCCATTACAACTATATCTAAAACAATTATGATAAACAAGCTAAGTTATTATTAACTGATACCGATTCCTTGTGTTATGAAATAAAAACAAAAGATGTGTACGCGGACTTCTACAAGGATAAAGAACTGTTTGATTATTGTGATTATGATCCAAAAAGTCAGTTTCATTTTAATGATATTAAAAAAAATATTGGCAAGATGAAAGATGAAACGTGCGGAATACCCATTGTTGAATTTGTTGGGTTGCGAAGTAAACTATACTCGTATGTGCTGGATAACGAGGTTAACGCAAAGAAATGCAAGGGTGTTAAAAAGTGTGTTGTTAAAAAACAGATAGCACATGATGATTACAAAAAGATTTTGTTTACAGCAACAGAAGCTCATCATGAGATGAAAGTTATTAGATCGCAAAAGCATAACATAAGTAGCTATGCAATAAATAAAAAAGTTTATCAGCTTATGAAGATAAACGATATATATTAGATAATGGACAAAATACGCTAGCATACAAGTAAAATGATATGCAGGGCGATGATGAAGACTACTGCCCTTTTCCGTCTGACTTTGCTTAACGACAAATGCTATTGAAAAACTTCGCCGAAAGTAGATTCGACGAAAGTAGACATAAAATAAAATTGCTCTCTCCTAACGAGTTGCAAATGTTATGCTATTAAAATGACAAACCGTAGTATAGAAAGGGTGGGGTTGGGGGGTGGGGGGGGGGGGTTCTGGTGAGTTTCCCTGAGCGGGGCTGCTTGAGAAAGCTGCTCAAATATGTTGGTGTTGGCTTAGGCGTGGCTTACATTTAGATCTTGGTGGTGTAAATGAGAGTCACGCCTGAGCTACCCACTGGCATATTTCACTAGTTGTTGTCATTCCCAGCGAGGGAAAACTGCGCCAGAACCGCCCCTTTCTATACTACTTCGCTTCAATATCGTTATTGTGCTAAAAATAAAAAATAAAAATTTGACCCACTATGATATATAAAAAAACATCCCGCAACGTAAATCTTTTTTCAGAACACTGCCGAGATCTCGTCCGCTTTGCGACAATCGCGGAGTTATATAAATTACCCGCAATGTTTCTATAAAAGTCCCATAACCCACCGTCTGTGAGCACTCGCAAAGCATTGTGGGTAACAAAATGGCTCTTCAAAGACAGGTTGCAAAAACAGTACAACATTTAAAAAAAATACATTGAAGCAGGATGTGGTCAAGATGCAAGAAATTTCAGCTTTTAATTAGAAGTTTGCATATTGTAAAATTAAAACATTTAATAGGTAATTTTAAACAGGTTATCGCATTTTTTCATTAAAACCTTTTTTAAACGTGTTTTATTGTCGAAATATCCGTTATAATATCCTGCTAATATAAGCTTTCACGTGAAATTAAGACGGGATCACTTAATGATATATGGTATGGCCTAGCCCAATTAAGATGAATTGTCACCCTTTTCATAGTTTTATCAATTAACAAATTTAACTCGTAAACATCATATGAACATTTATTGATAGTCCTGGAGAGAAACATATATTTAAATCCGCTACTAAGTTGTATGTAAAAATAAGTATTATTTGCATGACGTAGATACTTCTTTTACCACTGCGTTACTGCACGGGAAAATGAATTGTATAACTGCACAACTATTGCCAGTTAATTGATAAATACATTGACCTGTGAATTAATTTACCCGTTCAAAGTTTTTTACGTCATCAAATAACATTTAATTCTCGCGTTTCACAGATATTGCGATGTGTGAATTGTAAATATATATTTTTGTGTATTGATTTCGATTTAAATAAACATAAACATGTTCATGAAACAAAACATGGCCGGAGTCAAGAAACAAAACATGGCCGGAGTCAAGAAACAAAACATGGCCGGAGTCAAGAAACAAAACATGGCCGGAGAACTTGATTAAACTGAATGGCCACCCTTTGTATAGTATTATCAATTAACACATTTAACTCGTAAACATCATATGAACATTACTTTATAGACCCGGAGAGAAACTTATATTTAAATCCGCTACTAAGTTGTATGCAAAAGTAGTATTTGCATGACGTAGATACTACTTTTACCACTGCGTGACTGCACGGCCGGAGAACTTTAAACCCACGACTTTTTGCATGCGAGTCGGACACTCTTCAAACGTAATTATCTCACTTAATATTAATATCACTAAACCTAATGTTAGGCAGCTGTATATTGACAGACCATGCCTTTATTCATGTTCGTTCCTTTCTTTATTTGTAACCGCTATTTATAATAAAACATTCAATATCAATAACATCGGATGAGATTAATAATAAACGTTTGAATAAACATCTGCACAGATGCACCTCTTATAATTTGGAACACAATGCAATACTGGGGTTCTTTATTTTGTACACAGTATCATACATCAAAACAAACAAACCTTCTACAAAAGTGTATTTTATTGTTATATATACTTTAAAGTTTGTGTAGATTTCTTTTTCAAACTGCCGCCCGCTGGTTTTGAGAAATAATGGGGGAACATATATTTACACTATATTAAATAAATCTCTTGACGTAAATGGTATTTCACTCATAACGAATATTGGATGTAATAATCCATACATTGCGAGTAAAGCATAAATAAAACGAGCATATTTTGATGAAAAAAGGAAAGATTTTGGCTCGAATTCTCTTCCTCAAACTTTAAGGAAATACGTTGTTTTTGTCACCGGCTACAGTTAAATTGTCAATAATCGATTCCTAACCGTATGCCCTCGATAGCTCAGTGATTAGAGCACTGGTACGGTAAACCGGAGACCCTTGGTTCGAGTCCCGGTTGAGGAACGATTTGTTCGTCACCTGTTACATTTGAGGGCTCATTTGCGATCATCCAGAGAAACACGAGCAGTGGAGTCATGGACGAACTTCAGTCTGGTTAAGGTGTATTTATCCGGGTAGAGGTAAACGTTGAATAATCGATTACTAACGATATGTCCTCTATAGTTCAGTGCTTAGAGCGCTGTTACGGTAAACCAGAGGTCCTAGTTTCGAGTCCCGGTTAAAGCACGATTTCTTTACCACCTGTTATATTTTAAAATTGCTATATAGAACGTCTATCGAGTTAAACGTTCACCATAACTTCGACATCATGAACATATTATTAGTTTCAAAATTTTTTGAGTGAAAATAAAGCAAGATTGTTTTGCGTCCCTTTTTAACTTGAGGGTTAACTTAATCCAGGAAGATAGTAACTATAAACACCATGTGTCATCTTTGCATCTGAATTTCCTGTTGCATTCATATTCAAATGTATTGACTGCAAAGTGTTCACGTTCTCAAGCTGAAATGCTTTGATGCTGACATGATTAATCGCAATACTTCAGTTAAAGATACTTTTGGTTTGTTTATTAGCATTGTCGAACTCGTCCAAGAATTTATTAAACAAAGACTCAATCTTATTTCATAAACATTCGATATTATTTTCAAAATGTGTATACGGACAAAACGAATTCGCTTGGAGTCAATTAGGAGAGTCATTTACATAACTATTTTAAAAAGGTTCACATTTTTAGTTTTCAAATGGAAATAATGCGTGATTTGCATTCTGATTAGGGGTATGGCTTTATATCTACACACGGGATAAAGAGTTCACCGATTTCAGAAAGCCAATTAACTAATAACAGCTGCAGCAAAATAAAAAAGTAAACAAATATAATTTTTAAACTTTTACGTTTCATGTGTAATATTACTTACAAACTATGGTAGCAAACAGCCAAGCACAGAGGAGTATACATCTACATGAGTCCATCGTGTACGTGTATCTTAGATTGAATCCACTTGATGATAGTTGGTATGGTTTGCCTTTTCTGAAATTTAAATAATATTTTGCCTATTTCACTTAGCCTATTCCACTTACAAAGTAAGCAAATTCGGATTCAACCACATCATTAGAAGTAAGTAAGCCAGATTATATCACAGCAGTAAGCAAATCATACGCAATTACATCATTATCTGTAAACTAGCCAGACTGTATGACAACATTATATGTAAACAAGTCATACTCGTTTACAAAATTTTATGTAAACTAGTCCATTACAACATTTCATGTAAACAAGTCATACTGTTTTACAACATTATATGTAAACTAGTCAGATTCTATCACAACATTATATGCAAACTAGCCAGACTCTTTTACAACATTATATGTACACTAGTCACACTCTATCACAGAATTTTATGTTAATAATTATTCCGACTTTACATCAGCAGTAAAAAACATTTCAACAAGCCAGACTATTTAACAGCATTATATGCAAACTAGCAAGACTCTATGACAACGTTATATGTAAACAAGGCATACTCTTTTACAACATTATGTAAACAAGTCATACTCTTTTACAACATTTTATGTAAACTAGTCTGATTCTATCACAACATTATATGTAAACAAGTCATACTGGGAATGTAAAGCCATCGGTACTGTATACGGGGAGTAAGCTGAGTAAGTTACACTGGCACTTGAGCCGCAAATATTATAAAACAAAATAAGAAAAAATGTGATAGGGCCTACCACCCCAACCCCTCCCCCTGATATCTATAGAACACATGGTGCGGATCTTCGTTGACACCAAGTAATATTTCCTACTGATGTTTACTTCCGGTTGTACTCAAAGAAGTGACCCGATTGGACGATTTTCGGTTCCTGATTACGTATGTTTTGATCGTTAAAATATCATCTAGTCGGATAACTTCTTTGAGTACAACCGGAAGTAAACATCAGTAGGAAATATGGTAATGGTAGAAATCGCGATTTAACTTAAATTTCTCCGCACAGAGTGCATTTTCGTACGAACTGTGAATTCAATGTGTCAAATAGAAATCAGACATAACGAACGGTGTAAAGGATTTGAATCAATCCGATACAGACTTTGAAACGAGGTTTGTCAACTTGGTGTCTACAAAGATCCGCACCATATAGATAATGGGAGTGAGGGCTGGGGTTGGATGTGGGTGGGAAATATCGTATTTCTTTAATATATTTTTTTATAATATTTGCGGCTCAAGTGCCAGGGATAAGTTAATATGTCATGTATAATTGTTGGATGTTTTCATTATTGTTCGTTCTCTGATTGTTCTTCTTTCTACCCAATTGTTTTCATATAGTACAGTATTTTTCAAGCGTTTTGATTGAAATTGCTATTATTCACTACAATGTTGCTATTATTTGTATGTAAATAGATTGAATACTCACGGGCTTTTCATCCCATTTGAAAATTGATTAAAGACATATGTTATCTTATTGTTAAAAGTGATTTATAATCTAAACTCAGTACATTTAAAAACGCCATGCTTTTGATTTTCGGTTTTTGTTAGTCCGCTGTTGTTGTTTTTTGTTCAAATGAAGATTGTATTCACTATTAGTACACACGTCTAGTCTCTTTGTCTCAAATGTTAACATATTTCGATAAACAGTTGCATTACATTTCAGCAATTTCAGTTAAAATACGTTTTGCACGAATATCTACGTAACACTTTCCTCGCAAAACACACCCATATATACATGTGAGACTGTATCCATATTTCATATTTATAAAATCGAACGCCTTACCTGTATCTCCTCCTCTTGAAATAATAAATAAATGAAAATAAAATGGTAAATTAACGACTTTTTAACAATCCTAGCTTTATTTTCAAGTTATGTAGTCGCTATAACTGGAAATTTCTTGGTTGTTTACATGATCAAATGCGGAAGTTAGGAAATCCTCTTTCACTGAAACGTGACTTTATTGCAAAATATAAAACTCGCGTTAACGCTTGATCGCATTTGTTTACGTTTTATAAATCTGGGTGCTTTTGCGCAGTCTAATGGTATAATATTAAAAGCAAAACGGATTACAGTGGGTTCTTTTGGGATGCATACATCCATAGATGCATTAGAGTTAGGTTTATGTTTAGGTAAGAATTAGGGTTAAGATAACGTAAGGGGTTAGGGGTTAGGATTTTTTGAAAATAAAAACAAGTTAAGGATCATGTTCCCTTATATGCAATCCTATTGAAAGAACTATAAAAAGATCGGACATGGTAAGTAGCAAACAAACACGCAAACCGAAAAACAAGAAGGCAAAAGTAATTATGAATGCAAACGACATCACAAACACAAAAGGGTTGACAATAGGGCTACCGCCTTGGAACGATCAGTGGCAACGTAGGCCACTGGGGGTTTAAACCGTTTCTAGGGTGCACCAAACCTCACACTTACCCTACTGTCATCCCATTAAAACAGGACAATGTAAATAAAGAAATCCCCGCCATGATCTAATCTCTAACCAACAAGGCAGCATCAATAGGAAATATAAGTAAAACACAAATATGCTCGTGTAAATATAATACAAAAACAACATAGAAAGCCACAATGAAGGTACTCAATGACTTGGAAGAAGCCAGAGCAACAAGAAAATAAACCATTAAGGGCACGACAAGTAATATCATAGACTAATATCAAACGCCACCATCCCAATGGGCTTTAGGTACATGTAGGCGTCATCATAGCGTACACAGCCTGTCCGGTCATCGTACAATTAAAGAGGAAAGCATGTCGAACTATAAAAGAGTCCACGACCAAGGATGGAGTACGTTGCAAAATGATAGGGTCATAACCTCTTTTGATAAACTTGTTAACAAGTTTAACAAAGATAGTATGAAAGTGATCATGACCAAGAATCTTACGAAGTTTATAAATCACATCACCATAGAAGTCAGGTTGTGATAGTCCTTGTCGCAGAAGAGTCCTTAAATTACTTTTATATTTGGAAAGAAGATCAGTGTTACGATAATACAATTTTGCAAAGGTTTTACGAAGTTTATGGTAAAGGTCACATTGATTGAGTAGCTTTTTAGTTATACAAAGATTACGAATAATAAAGTCCTCAACTCGAGTACAAGCTCTTGAAAAACGAATAAGTTGAGACAAATACAACCCATAAGAAGTTGCTTGGGGAACATCCCCATCCAAGTGGGCATAATTAACAATGTCAAAATTAAAATGATCTCTCTTGACATAGATTTTGCTAATTATTTCACTATTTTCAATCGAGAGATCTAAATCTAGAGAAGAAGCGTTATTATCAGATATATTGGCTTTCTTAAGCTGAAGTTCTTTAGGATAAATAACCATAGTTGGAAAGAAAGGGTTGTCAATGTTCAATATGTCGGGAGATGTCATTAAAGGCTTCATCTGCCTGGGTATCTGGTGAAAGACTCAACATGAACTCTTTTTCATAGCAAAATAAAAACAAATCTGCGAAATACTATCAAAAAAAACAACAAGAAAAAAAAAAGTGGAATTCAAATATACCTAAATAGGTTTTACATACAAATTCAAGTTTAATATACTTACATTTTTTGTATATATACATACTAAATTCTATACTAGAACAAAATAGCTTATTTATCGATAATCAGGTCATGTCGTAATTAAGGTCATGTGTGTATTGAATAAAGCACATTTTTTAATGAGTATCTATTTTTGAAGAGTAGCACTGTCTAGAAGAACGTGTAAGCGTATTTAACTGGACGTTTCAAGTACAACATTTAACAATATTTGAGTTCTAAATGATATATGTAAGATGCAAACTCAATGGTGTAGATACACAAAAGGGACACAATCCTTCAAAAAAACATCCACACCATTAGAGCACCGCCCATTAGAGGTACTCCTCGGATCCTGATGAATGGCATATAAGCTCCTCCTAGCAGACTTGCTTCTCCCCTGACCTAGACGAGTGGCATTATAAGCTCCTCCTATCGGAGTAACTTCTCCATTGAAATTGAAAAGTGGCATATAAGCTCCTCCTATCACAGTAACTCCTCCCCTGAACCTCACGAGCGATATATAAGCTCCTCCTATCACAGTAACTAGACGAACAGCAAACTAAAAATACTGTAATCCGTACCAAAGAATATCTTCCATATTCGAAATTGTACGCCGTATTTCATTCTCTGTCAAGACCTACTCTGCATTCCATCACATGCATATGAGTAAAGTAAATGGGTGATCATGAAATCTGGAAATAAAAAAGCCTAGACATCCACAAAACCTGTACCCAATGACTTGACAGAAGCTGGAGCAACAAGGTAATGAACCGTTAACGGCACGATAAGACAACATTGAAGACCAACATTAAAGACAACATTAAAGACCAACATTAAACGTTAACGTTCCTTTCAGAAATGAATGGTCATACGTGGACCTTGGGAACGATTCGGGCATCATTCAATCTACTAGATTATGCACTAAACAACATAAACATAGCGATGGCACTTTGCATACTGAATTGGACAATTTGTATATTATTCGACACACCGTCCGCAGCAACCACCAATCATTTTAAAGTAATACCTTAACTGACCCACTTGCAGCGAACTGGATTGGAAACAACAACTCAACTTCAATAGTCTTCTGAAAAGAGTATGAAAGGGGGAAAATAATACACTTAAACCCGCCATTTTTGTATAGCTTCCCTTGATGTGTCGCTCGAAGCACTTTAGACAGCATTCCAAAGAAGATTTTAGATGAGGCTCAATACTACCGAGACTGCTACTTTTCTCTATTGTTTGTGTGTGTTGTTTCCAAGGGATCCCATTTTCAGGATTTATTTACTAAGTTTTACACAATCGTCAACATGTAAAGAATATTAAGCCAATTTCTACTCTGTGCATATAACTCGATCCTTTCCACGATACCGTCTATATGGATATATTGCTACTGTGAAGAACATTTCGAAATTTTCAAAATGTTCTATCCAGTAATAAATGGAATATTAACATCTTTTTCTACGATATGCAAGACATTTGGAAGTCGTTGGAGTCCGGTAGTGATGTCGATGAACTTGATTAATCAAGTTCAGGAAATTTGATTAAATCGATTAAGGCAATCGATGCAATCTGGTTATATTTCTTTAAAAAATAATAAATTGAATATTAACTGTTTTTGTGGACTTTTACAATATTGACCCACTCTGAATTATTATATAAAAGGAAATATAGCCGAAAAGGAAATGCAGCATTAAAGGACCACAGTTAACCAAAATACTCACATTAACAAACATTAATTATTACAAAAATGAATAATAATAATAATATGATCATGATGATATCACAAATATAAAAGGGTTGACAACAGGACTTCCGCCTTGGAACGGTCAGTGGCGAAAAATACCACAGGGTGTTTAAACACTGTTCTGGTTTGCACCAAAACTCACTCTTATCCCCATTTCCATCTCAATAAAACGAGACCTGTTTAGATCATATAATTATAACACTTCAATCTCGACCCAGAATTTTCGGCTCTAAATCATGGTAATTTTGTTTTAAATTATTTTTTCAGACAATATCCTCATGTAAACGATGTTTCTCCTTTTTTAAGTAATGTGTTTTTGTTTTATTTTTGTTTTAATGACAAAACAATGAATATAATGCTAATATGGCCCTCTGTTGTAATTCATTCTTACAAAAAATGACAGGATACAGTGCAGATTATCTAATTCAAAGCGTGGTATGTAACCAACCCGTCAAGTCTTGTTTGGTGCTTTTAACCTAAAACTTGTTGGTAGGCCGTTAAATACGCATATAGTATTAAAATAACTTTGCTTTAACCTACAATCATTGTATAACTGTCATGTAAAGACAAACATTGGTTTGTTGCCGAGCAAATTGCAATTTGAATTATCTCCCTTGCGTATTATCGCATCATTTTCTGACTTTAACACATATAAAAGGTAGTGGAACACACTGGAATCAACACATTTATTGATCCTCTAGTTTCGGTATACAACAATCGTTACAAGGATATATCAAAATTGATTACTATAACTGTAGGGATTATATGAATTACTATAACTATGCAATATAAAATCTAACAATACATAATATGTTACTTGTCCTAAAATATATGCACGTATATAACCTAATGAAGGTCTTTGTAGACCGAAAGTAGTAAATTGACATCGTAGGTCATATGTCCTGTTACCTGATCTATTTATCAATTTCTTTTGACTGCCTGTTAGCAAAAAAACACATTAAAATGATACATAATAAATAAATCGACGTATACCTAAACTTGTCATACATGTATTACATTAATAACATTGCATATGTTAAAATTAACCTGATTGTTGTTAACGACTCATTTTAAATACATTATTCTGCTCAAGGCTAGATGACTTCGGACTGAGAAGAACTCAAGATTTAACATTTCAATAGTACCAATGTTCGAGCCATCCCGAATATGGTGTGCATATGACGGTGAACAGTGAACTTCAATGAGGTATTTTCATACCATTCCATGGGGCGGCGTATGTCCCAGTTTCTAATAATATGTTTTGCCAAAAAAATTAAATAACAATGGGCGAAATAAACAAAATTCTCATCAACACATTATACTTCACTTTGAGCCGCCCCGGATAGAGGGAAAGTATACATATGAATCCAGGAGCATTGCCCTACTTTTCTCTCGAATATATTTATAAAGTGTCTTAACCTGATCGTATGATACACTTCGATACTTTAGACTGACCGGTCTACGTTCCCATCCGACCGACTAGTCTAAGGGAAGTCTCTTGCCCAATGACACATTGAATAACTCATTGATGCCAGTACGGCTCGAACCTTTACTCTCCAAATTCAAAGCCAAAGAGATAGCACATTCAGTCGGCCAGTGCGGTCCCCTGTGTTACAATCAAATAAAGACGAGCACATTTATAAAATTAATACCGTCCAGCTGGTGCTAATGGGCGTGAGCGATGTTGCTCTGACAGTGCCTCTGTTGAAGACTCAATAAAACCGAGTCTGCTACTTTATTCTCTTGATTGTGTTTGTTGATTGTGTAGGATCTCCCTTATCAGTATTCATTAACGTTCACACTCGTGCACATTTAGCGCAGTGTGGCGGCTGTAACATGTCTCCTAGAGCTTCGAATCAGTAGTGTTATTTGTACTGGTCCTTTGGGACCAACCAGCCCAATATAGGTGGCACTGAGGCAGAATACCGATTAAGCCGGTGCTAGGGAGCATTCTAGGTGTTGTTTCTTACATTACTTCCCATAAACAGACTAAATAAAAGTCTGCTACTTTATTCTCTTGGTTGTGTTTATTGCTTCCAAAGGATTGTCCGTGTCAGTATTTACAAGTAGTTGAAAACTAATAATCTAGAACTTGCTCAAAAAAAATTAGATAACTTAATACGTTAATCATTTAGACATAACATGTACAGTGGATAGACAACCCATACACATATACAACTTACTTCCAATGAACGACAGAGAGAGTTGTAAATAGGTTAAAACATATATTATTTGAATATATTAATTGGATTGTATAATGTTCTCCTTAAAATCGATATATATGTATTCTGTTATTGTAAAAGTAAATGCCTTAAGATCTCCTTAATAATAAACTGTTTAAAAAAGTAAAATTTTGGAAACAAGAAATAACTCACCAAATTACTATTATTGCTTTTTTGATCATTCGATTATTTTTTCAAATTGCATGTACACGCAATTATTTATATATCATCAATGGAAACGATTCGTTTATGTTTCCTTAACATGCGTTTGACCACGTTAATCTGCATACGCCTAATTCAAGTTTAGAAAAATAGATTATGACTTATAAGGAGACAGAATAAAGTAGAAAATATAAAAGTCGAACAGGAAATGTAATATTCAAGGACAACAGTCAACCAAAAGCATGCATAGAATCAAACAGTAATTACAAGGGTGAATATATGCATAGAAGCAAACATCAATTACAAAATGAATAGATGCATATAATCAATTTTTCTGTGTCGCCGCCTTTTTGAATAGCCTCTGAAAGAGTGAAATGCAGGTACCAACTTTCAAAACGGGCACGCAAAATGTATATTCACGAAAAAATAAGAAATTTTCAAAACAGGTAGATCAGGTAATGATCTTCGACTCCTGTCAATTTCAACAATATTTAAGAATATACAATTTTTGTACCCGTTATGAAACATTGGCAATTTCGAAGAAAACAAAAACTAGTTTTTTTCGATCTTCGCATTTGTACCGCGATTTCCGACTATGATATCTCAATAAAACCTGTCAGCACGATTGTTTTATAAATCTCCGACATAATAACTGACTTCTGATATGATTTGTTTTCTTTGCCATATAGTATAAGCTTTAAACTAGTGTTTCTAAAAAGAGTACTATAAAATCCGCGCATTTGCACGTGCTTGCAAAATGGGAACTACGTTGCCTCCAACACCAATTATTTATGTTTGAGTTATGCGGTTCAAGCACGTGAAATGACTTCTCTGCTCCCGTACTGTTAGGTGAAGCTGGTCGTATTTTAAAACGTCATCTAAATGACAAATACAAGGACTGATTTAATACATCATGTGACACAATGTCTTGCGCTTAAACAAATATGATTTTCTGGAAAAAACAACAACATTTCTGTAAAATATACACTTGTTTCTTTAAAGATGTTCAGATTAACATTTCATCTGAAAGGAGGTTAGTGTTATTTTTCCATTTAAATGAGTAAAAAGGTTATGATTGTCTAACTAAAATTTTTTTTTTATCAAAAATGTGGTTATTTAACTTGTTTGAAATAGCCAGATACGTGTTTGCTTCAAATTGCCCGTGATCTTAATGCGCATTCCTTTAACTATACATCAAAGAAAAATCAGTATTTATTTGTATTTGTATTGAAATCTCTATAATATTACGGAAAAAAGAAACACGAACGCACGCACGCACGTACGTACGTAATCACGCAGGCACGTGAATCTAATCATTTGTCCATAATGTATTAATATGGTTACATTATTTATGTAAAGAAACCTAAAAAGAACAAAATACGTACCGTATTTCACAAGAGAATCGCGGCATATGTTCCATGCTTCAATGAAATCGTTAATCAGAGCAGTATAAGGCGCTTCCGATGTTTCTTCTGAAATCAAAATAAGCATCGATAGCGTTATTAACTATGTTAATAAAAGTATATATATTTTTTCGGTCATCACTGACGATGAAGCATTTTTTATTCAGTCAAATGTGGCAAATAGCGATCATTACCAACACAACGTGCATTATATTAGATATGTTAATTTACATGTCATATTCAATTTGGAGAGTGAACTGCATGCATCTATTTTTGTAATATTTCTTCATGTTTAATAATATACAGTTAGTTCATGGATGTTTTGGGAACAGTCAAAACAATTGTCTCACCGTATCAGGGACGACCTGTGAAACTGTTGCGCGAGGCCGCTGTTCCCAAATCACAATTTGAAATGACTGTTTATATATTTCATAACCGCTACCTCAGGCCCTTAGCTACGGTGAGGTACTCTGAGGCAGTTGCCTCGGAAGAATTTTGGGAATGCACATACTTTACATATAAACAACTTTATGGTAAATATGTTCTTCAGTATCGAAAAATAAACAATCATTGAAACAAATCCGTCTTGCTTCGAACTGAAAATGCACTTCAACACGGGAAATCTCATGTAGAAAACAAAACGGGACATCCATATAAAGGTATTTGTCTCGGTTACATTTTAGGGCTGGCTAACGGGCCTGTACGTTAAGAGATAACCATGGAACGGTATGTGCGTGGTTTTACGGTCTGAAATTTCGTTTTTTTATTCAAATGCTACAAGTATAAAATAAAATCATACATACAAATTTGTTTGTCTATGAAAACTCAAATTCACCGGTGCCAGCAGCCACGTCACATATTTTTCATACGGTAAATCGGAGATGGGCTTGGGGGTGGTTACGGCCACACACTTGAGACGTTAGCAATGGAGCAACGTGTTACATAATAGTTGCATTAGAACCCCCGATTTGCCGTCTAAAATATATATGACGTCGCCTAACGTTGTTACAAACGACGTCGTGAAACGAAATTTCAGACCGTAAACACACTCATATACCGTCCCAGATTGAAACGTTTAGGATGGTTATCTCTAAATTTACGGTCGTAAATTTGAGACGTTAGCCAATGGAGTAACGTGACGTTGAGTCCTGACGTCAATAAAGTTTTAATGAGTTCGACGTCATCCGCTGAATAAAACTTAACAATTTCGTTTAACATATAGATCTGAATTAACTTATTTAAAATGTTATAAATATATTATTTAACTGCTGGATTGGATTACAGGGAAATCATTCAGTCGATGTTTATTGAGTTATCCCGACGGGATAATTCTTCGCGCATTCAGATCGCGCATGTCTTTGCGCATTCAGATCGCGCATGAAACAGTTCATTGTCAGGAGGGAAACAGTCGAACTGTTTCACACCTTTAACGTCATTAGCGAGAAACAAGTGAAAATGACTAATAACCATTTATATACAGAGTTAGGTAAAACTATGTATTGAGTTGTTCATAAAGAGTATGATAATGGACATATTGAAACGGCCGAGCACGACAAATACGAAATATTGCAGTCTCGGTTTGATTGAGACTGTTCATGAGCGGAAGTGAAATATGCTAGCTACCGCTCACGCCCTCTAGCCCCGGGAAGTGCAGAACTCATTATTCATAAAAATCAACAGTACATAATTTTAACCATCCCGAAGATAGCAAGCATATGGCGGTGGATATAGCAATATTTGTATATTTATTTCATCCCCTATATCCAGCGGCGTATGGTCCCAGGATCTAAAACATGTTAAGCCCCGAAGAGCGAAATAAAGAAAAAGGAATTTAGTTGGGAGCAGCGGTTATGAAGCCTTCGTATCACAAGTAACAGCCAAAAGAATAAATTAAACAGCAGACAACATATCCCATGAGTGGTTAAACAATATCCAGAGCCTTTTATCGGCCGGAGTAGTGGAACCACCGAATCGAAAATTAAGTGAGAAAACAAAAAAAAATGAAAATGTGCTATAAAAAGAGTATGATAATGGACCTATGGAAACGGCCGAGCACGACACATACAAAATATTGCAGTCTCGTTTGATTGAGACTGTTCATGAGCGTAGTGAAATATGCTAGCTACCGCTCACGCCCTCTAGCCCCGGGTAGTGCAGAACTCAATATTCATAAAAATCAACAGTACAGAGTTGTATCGATCCCGAAGATGGCAAGCATATGGCGGTGGATATAGCATTATTTGTATATTTATTTCATCCCCTATATCCAGCGGCGTATGGTCCCAGGATCTAAACATTGTAAGCCCCGAAGAGCGAAATAAACAAAAAGGAATTTAGCTGGGAGCAGCGGTTATGAAGCCTTCGTATCACAAGTAACAGCCAAAAGAATAAATTAAACAGCAGACAACATATCCTATGAGTGGTTAAACAATACCCAGAGCCTTTTATCGGCCAGAGTAGTGGAACCACCGAATCGAAAATTACCACCGACCACTAAATATAAGTATCGGGCTCAATGATCTCCAAAGATCGAATGAATAACAGTACTGATTTCAAGCGCGGGGAGACATGTTACTGCCGCCACACTGCACAAGCAGGTATCATTATGATTAAGAAAGAGAACTTGTTGAAAAAGGGGTCGTGTCTTATATCAATCACCGTTTTGATATTAATTGTGATTAAATAGTGATCCAGATTACTCTTTCTCTAGAATTAACTTAGCTATACGCGATATATATTGCTATTAGTATACTTAACCTCTACAAAAATCACTTTGCCGTGTAAAATCAAGCCTTTCCAAACTTGTCCAATTAATTTACCAATGAGCCTGAAGTGTTATAACTAACTGCGCGTAAAAATACACAGACGTGATTTGTTTGCCTATATTGATCTACCATATGGCAGAAGATAGTTATCTTTCAAATGTAATATAATATCATCTTGAACGTGTTTAATAACGCACATAAATACTGAAAAGGGGATACCTTTGAAGCAACAAACAGAAACTAGAGAGATATAAATCAAACTCGGTTTTATAGAGTGGTTTTCTGGGTAATCTGGGTTTTGAGAATTGCATGATCTTCTCACAATTCCCAGGTCGTATTACAATATGGTGATTTATATACATAATAAGAACAGGCACCTGTAAGTAGATTGTCGATTGTTATATGTTCCGCCTTCGTTCTGGCTATTCTGTTGTAGCCTTGAAGCAGAAGTTTGTGCAGTTTTTTGATACTTGGTACGTACTTTAGAGCTCGTATGAAATGGTTCTGTAATAACAAAAGAATGTAATGCCCAGTAAAATATCTGCTAATGTCTACGTCGAGTATTTAATGGCAGGACAATTACGACATTCTAACACAAATCAGGAATTTCCAGCATTCTGATTGACTTACTAACATTACATTTTGCGAGTATGAATAAGTATATTTCGTTGCAAAATTCACAAAGATTTGATAAAACACCTATTCTGAATGGACGACGGATAAAACGTTACATTTCAGTTACCAAAGTCATACGATCGTCTAAAGGACCATTATTTGTAACGGCTTTAGAAGCGTTTTCTGGTTAAGGTGCATTAGAATAGTGTTAGATGGCCTGGACTTTTGAACTTTGAAACGGTGTATATACCGCTTAATGGTCCTAAATGGTGTTTATCGTGTCACTACTAAGCAATATTTGCGCCCGTCAAACGCTCTGTTCAAATTTAAAACTACCAGCTATTACATCCTATAATTTGATTGAGAAAACAGCATTCTTGTGCTATTATAATTGAAAGTGCCGACGATGACATGTTTTACAACTTTAAAAGTCATATATCCCAACGCGGACGCTCTACTGCCTAACATGCCTCTTACAACAAGTGATGGGGCTGGCGGGTGTGTCGCGGGCTGTGGGGGTATGTTGTCAAGATATGGTGCCTGATATAGCCGATTTTCAAAATGGTACGGGCTGTTATTCAATTATTCTCAACAAAGATAGATGAGAACAATGTCCAATGTTAAGGAAATAAAAGCACCCAAATGCAACGGCACCGTAGGTCCGCACGACACCAAGCAAAGAGCAAATTACAGGTGTGACGAAAGTTCGTGTACCAACCTCTCCATTTAATGTTTCAGAACGTGCAATCCTAAAGTCCCACGAGGTTGTCCGGTCATCGCACAATATAAAAGTGACGGGTAGTGAAGGACTTTTTGTAGAGGGGAATATCGCCAAGCATGAAGTGCTTTGCAATACTGATGTAAGGTGACAATGAAAGACCTAGAGTGTTAATAAAATGCCACAACTCTGCCGTTAGTGCTCAAATGCGAAAGGCTTTGAACGTGATCAAGCTGTCATTGATTGATATAAACATTATGACGAAACTTGTAAAACAAATGAAGTAGCTAACGTGTTGACAACATATTTTAAGGGTCTGCACTCTGTTGTTTCTAGTCCAAGCTGCCTAGTTTTTCGATTCAGCTACACTTTCTTTATATGACGGAGATAACTTCTTAAAATAAAATATAAAACAAAACGATTGATTCTACACGAGCGACAAAGGCCATAACTCTTGTGCTACTCACATATTTATATGTTGTTTTTTTTTGAAATTTCAGTGCTTTATTTGATATCAACAAAATGTAAAATATGACAAGTTATATGCGTCAGGAGATTTAACACTTTTTCTTTCTTGTTCATTATAGTTTGTGTTCGAACCTGTCTGAGTGTTTAATGATACTAGCATCCTTACAAAGATGTGTCAAGATCAGATGAAAAATGAAGGAGCTAGAGAGCTAGCGAAGCAAATGATATCATTTTTCAATACAGCAAGGGCCATATATTTGGTTTTATTAAAGATACTAGAGTGCTCTCAAGGCAAAATATGGCATTTGTCAGTAAAACGGGTTTTTTAACATTGATGTTACTAATGCGATCTAGGATGATTTCGAATTTGGCTCAGCTTTCACTGATTTAAAAAACATATCACAGTTAGGTAAATATCATAAATAGCATTGGAGGCCCAACCTTGTTCACAATATGACAGTTAACGGACGACGGAAGGAAGGCGGACGACGAACAACACATCATCCCATTAGCTTAGGGCTATTCCAGCAAAAAGGGTATGGGTGGGGGTGGAAGGCACTTTTTTGTTCACGCAACCATCCATAGAATTTTAATTCCGATTTCCAACACCACCCTTGGAATAGAAATAGTGATGACTTCCCCATCCAAAACCTTTCCCCCCACCCACATAATTATGTGGTCATAATATCAGCAGTATATTAAATAATAGAGGCCCAAGTAATTGTGTAGTGTATTTATTGTTCTTTTTCTACAATTGTACAAGTAGGGAAAAATACACTGTTTTCTATTAAATACATGTACATTAGTTTTATTTACACATAATAGCCGTTTACGCAGCGACTCTGCCCTGCCTGACGAGACGGGCAGCAGGGGAGTATTTTTTGTGTCATCATTCAACAAACAAAAACACACATGCAGAGAGAGAGGCAGGCAGCCGCCGCCGCGAGATACCTGCCGGCCCCTTCCTTCTCGGACTCTGTCATTTGTCATTTTTTCAACAAAATGCGGACTTAGCCGTTTTCGCAGCGACTATTATAGTCGAGCCACATTGGCAAAAATAATATGTCATGTACCGAAACATCGGTACATATGGTCTATTAGTTTTACCAGGAAAGTACCCTTATTACTGTCTGCCAGCTGTGAAGTTCTGTAACATCACCCCATAGAACAAAGTTAGAATTTGAAAAACCATTGTCTGTTATCCAATAAAATGTTTTCCTTTGAATACCATCATCAAACCATGACATGAATATTTTCTGCTGAAAATGTTCCAATGTCTACTTCATATCATTTCCATTGTAATAAAATGAAATCTCCATTTTATATATGTTCGTTAATTTTCTGCAGCCTACAGAAGGGGATGTAAAACCGATTCCCTGTCTGCCAGCTGTGAATTCTGTAACCACTCTATTATAATATAAGTGGACTAGCTAGGCAGAAATGACCTCAAAAATCTTGTAGCAAACAGTGTAGAATTGTATGACTGCAGATCACGCACTAGTTTAGGTTTAAACACATTAAAAACAATTAAGAGTTACCTTTTGACTGGGCTAAATATGGAAAATCTCCCAGTATTGCCCATATCAAAAGTATCTCGATATCTGGTAGAGCAAAATTTGTCGGCTATTTACGCACAGGCTGATCTGCATCTACACTGGTCGCCATGATATTAATACTGGTTTTCTGCACGGCACTTGACACAACTAACCAATAAGGGCTCTACATGGACTTCTATACAGGGTCCTCATTAGGTAATTGTGTGAAGGGCATGTGGCTTTTCCCATGGCATGGCTCAAATTGACCTTTTGCCGTTTTGGACTCAATCAATACGTAACAAGACCAAACAATACTTTTGTGGATCTATTAAACTTAATATCTGACATTATATAGGAAGATTTAGTACACTGGCTGTAAACAATTTACGAGATAGTTTAAATTCATACCCCACCCACCAATATTGGCTATAAAAACACGAATATTTAGGAATCATTTTTAGTGAGGAAAGAACTATAAACAAATGTTTTACTATAACCTTTGAACAATTCCACATATTCACCTATTGAATTGCCCCTTAATAGAGAAGAAACTTCATCAATAGATCAATTATCCATGAAACGATTTTCAATTTTTCGCCGTTGTTTTCCACTAAAACATCGTAAGAGGTCAGAATTAGCCGGATGTTTCCGACAGTCATATGCATGATCAATTTAACCACATTATATTGGAGGCAGAGCTAAATTTAATGATTACAACATAAATTACACCTGGACTTGCAATCCGTGCAGTGTGTCTTTGGCTGAACGTTCGATCTTACGGAAAAGGTCGATAAGAGTTCGGTTGTTTCCGTTTAGTACGTACCGTTGTACGGGATTAGCAGGGATCAGAACAGGTGTAATGGCGGGCGCGGATCGCTGTATTTCGGACAAGTCAATCGTCGGAAAAATGACCGTTCTTGGTTTAAGTGAGAAGATAGGCGAGATGACTAGATCTTTTAGACACCACCTACCCCAAAGAATTTTATTTTTGATTACACCCACCATCCACGGAATAGAAATCCTAATGACACCCCCACCCCAAATTCCAGCCCCCCCCCCCCCCCCCCCCCCCCCCACCTCCCCACCCCACCCCATACGTTTTTTGCTGGAATAGCCCTATCATTGTCTTCGGTCAGTAGAGCTAAAACGTATGCAATCATTACTACTGAAGGAAAACAGCTGCATATGAGCATTACCATTTACAAACTGTATTTGGGAACGTAATAAAGTCTACCCACCTAATTATTAATACTAGTTTTTGAGGACGACACACTATTTAGCAATGATACACAGAGTAAACTCATTTCAAAATAATATGCTCTTTGGTTTTGAATTGTGTACATTTCTATGACATTGAAAATGCGGGACAAAAAACAACACAAAAAACACGCAATATACGGAAAAACGTTTTCGCGTTTTATATGCAAAATAAATGTTAGCTCGATAGGCATATTGAAAAGTGTTTGTAAACAAAAGCACACGAACTCTTAGAGTATGGTGATATGTTTCAATTTTACATGCAGACAACGGACATTGTGAGAATGGACAGTGCTCTTTAAAAGTGTTTATAGCTATCATTGGTGATTATATTCCAAGGCAGCAAGTACCATGACATATGATTGTATTTTTAAAGTAGCTATCCCGTCAACAACAACCAAATGCTACAATATATGTACACCGTTTCTAAACTTACTGACGCCGATGTATATATATATAACTTAAATATTTTAAGAATATAAACGCTGTAGACACAATTTAAACGGCTTTAACCAGCCAGGCCAAACCCCACATCTAGAGCGCCATATTAAGAGTAACCAACTCATAATTTATTTTACGCATATTTAAACACGGCTATTTTAAGAACCGTTAATAATCCTATTCTTTTATTCGGCACATATACACTATTATGTATACACTATTATGACCTGAACACTACTTGGCGGGTTAGTTTCTTTAATAAGAAAGCAATTCACCGTAAATGATAAATAGTCGTTATCTCTGATAGTCTGACATTAACGATTTAAATAATAATAAAACAATGAAAATACTTTCATAGCTAAACATGTATTACTCTTTTCAGAAGGTAGGATAAAACATCATGACGACGACCAGACTGTGTAAATGACAATTTATTTGCCATATCTTCTATTGATATTCTTGTTTTGTATTGCCAGACTATCGGCTCATCTTGCAATTTTCTTCCACCTTTCACGTGATCGACCTCTGCAACTTCTAGTATCATATCAAACCTGCCACCTGAAGCTATTAAAGACATGTATTGTTAGATCATCATCAATTCAAGTCATATGACATATCCAGATGCCATTGTCCACTAATGGACTTCAACGCATGATAGTGCAATATGTGGTTAATATAGCTGAACATGACGTGATAACCCTTACATTATAACGAATATCATTGAATGAGAAAACCTGATGATAATCGATGTTTAGCAATTACATGTTTAACACAATTTGATAAGATACAACATAAAGATTAAAAATACCTTAATAAATCCAATCGAAATCGTATCTTGAGCACTATTAATACTTACCGAACTGTTTGTCCATACCAATACTCTCTAAGCCATCTTTCACCAATTGATCAAGGATCTAAAATAATTGAATACTCAATAATAATGTGATAAAAGTAGCATAAAACACCATTTAAATGTAAACACATTGTTTTAAACATATTTTCTAGAAAACAACGTTTATCATAATATATGCTAGTATTAAAATATTCGTAAAATATAGGACTATAAATTAAACATCATCGCGCATAATGGTTATTTGCTCGTTTACCTAAAGATGTTCATAGTGTGCATCATTCAGTTATTTTAACATTTCAAAAACAATAGTCTGCATATATAAGAAAGAAAAAACGAAAGTGAATTAATTGATTATTTTAATATGCAGACATTTAATAAATTGTGTTCCTATCGTTCTTCTCCCCAATATATTTAATACACGTACTTTGAGCATAGGTTGGAGGAGTCGTTCTGAAACATCATTTTCCCATTTATTCCGAGTCTCTGCATTCTTGAATGTAACATCTCCATTTGCAAACTCATAGCCTTAAACATATTAATATTACAAATCAGTTACATATACTTTTAATTTTGTTTGTTGTATATGGCACAGTAATAAGATGAAAATAGACTTTTTGAGTTTGAAATATTCAACTACTTTTGTAAACTATAAGTTTTAATTTTTTTATAGAAATACCTTAAAGGTAAAAAGCATTTATAAAGATTCTCTATGATATACTCGGTAAAACGAAATGGACCAATGATAATAATTAGCTATACAGTAAGAAATAGGTAACATTAAAATAATATCGCAAATCTGGAGAACGTCTATGGAATCAGGTACAGGTCAACCGAATACTCAAATGGCAACCGTGTGTCCTCGATAGCTCAGACGTAAGAGATCTAGTACGGTATGCTTGAAGGTTGAGGCTAGATTTGCTCACCATTTCACGGTTACATTTGTGGGATTATACCTGATTATCAATCTAGTTGGGTGTATGTAACCTCAACAGAATTTCTAATTATACAGAAGAACCACAAGCGGTGTTCCTCGGGATGCTCCCGGACGCCGCGCCAAATGTAACAAGTGGTAAACAAGTCGTGCTTCAACCATGACTCGACCTATATGGTACCATGGTAGGGCCCTTACCTCTGAGTTATCGACGACTCACAGTTGGCAAATGATTATTCACCATGTTCCTGTACCACGTTACATTGAATATTTACACGATTTGTATGGTAACCTTACCAACTGAAGACTACATTTTTCATTGACTGGTAAATATATAATTATTATTATAATGGTTTACGTACATATGTCTGATTAAATATAAATATAGGCTACATTATTATTTAAGTTTATAACCAATTATTACCCATGGTCTATTTCTGTTTTTACCGAGTATATATAAAATATGTTCATTATTACCAAAGGATAATACACATCAACAATATCAGTTTTCCACAAGTGTTGTTTGGTAAACCATATTTACCTATTTAAATTTACAAGCATGTAATTAAAATACCCGTAGTTTGAATGTGTATGCATAATGCAATTCAACTTCACTCTACGGATGCTAGTTACAAAGTGCATGCTCTGTTATTTTCAGTTTATAACGTTCATACTGCATTCGTGTTTTGCAACAAATGAATGTAGTTTACATGGCTTGCAAACAGTGCATATAGGGGTATAGGTTCTTAAAAGAGACGAACGTATTAATAGTCAAGAAGCATATTTACCACGACTTGAATGTTCCACAAATATTTCTACAACAGTATGCAATAATATAAATACGTCGTCTTCACTTCTGTTCAACGAGTTTCCTATGGAAATGATATCATGTTCAATATGTCTGAGCAGAAATGGCGCTACGTCTTCTTCGTTTAATTTTCGTGTGATCATTGACTGGATGTCCTGTAAAAGAGTGCATGTCAAGGGTTGTGATGCAATTAACATGTCTAGATATTTACGAACATTTCTACAAAGATTATCATAAAGGTAGGTACAAATGACGAACAGGAAATGTCGTTTTCACAGAACACAATCAGCCTTATACAGTAATTAACACAAACAGCAATTACAATTATAAGAAGCATGACATGTGACATGACAAACGCAAATGTGCTAAAAGTAGGGCTACAATCTAGAAACTGTCTGTGGCAAAATGGCCGTTGGGGTTGGGGGAGGGGCGGATTTTAAACCATTTTCTAAGGTACACCAAAAATGAGATATAGGGTCCTATAGAAACCACAGCGTCCGAACGCAATGACATCGTAGGTCCGCACTGTACTGCAAACAAGGACATGATAATACAATGAAAGAGACAAAAAACAACAGAAAGGGTGGTAAAGACAGGGTTACCAAATTGGAACGGTCAGTAGGCAATAAGGCCTACTGGTTGAACCTTATCCTTACCCTACTGTCATTTCAGTAAAACGGGACAATGGAAATGTGAAATCCACGCCGTTAATAGGCAATACAAGTATAACACATATATGATCATGTATATATGAATACAAATAAAATCCCAGAAGGTCAAAATGCAAGTAGTCAATTCTTAGCAGATGTCAGGGCAACATAAAAACAAACCATTAAGGCTACCAGACAATATTTAAGACAAACAACAAACACTAGCGTCCTTTGAAGATCTAGGTAGACAACATCATGGAGTCCAAGTCTGTCCAGTTTTCGCACAATCAAATAGGAAAGCATAGCGCCGAACTGTAAATGGGCCAATCATTAAAGATGCAGTGCGTTGCAAAACGACAGGGTCGTAACCTTCTTTGATAAACTGTTTAACAAGTATAATAAAGATTGTATGAAAGTGATTATGACCAAGAATCTTTAAAGTTTGTAAATCACGTCACAATAAAAGTCAGGTTGCGATAGTCCATGTCGCAGAAGAGTTCTTTAATTATATTTATATTTCAAAAGTAGATCAGGATTATGATAACAAAATTGTATTGATGATCGGTAAGTTTATGATACTAGTATTCCTGATTGAACAGCTTGTTTAGTTATATACATATTACAAATAGTAAAATCCTCAACTCGACTACAAGCTCTGGCAAAACGAATAAATTGAGGAATATAGATCCCATAAGAAGTAACTATATTATGGTATATGGTGACGTGGTTTACCAACGTCGTAATATTCTTTAGTCACGATCACCGTGGTTGACATATACGTTTCGACCCAATTAGTTTGCAACGCACTACATGTATACCGGTTAACTGTTCGTCATTTCGCTTTTCTCTCTTGGCTTGCTAGAGAATCGCCTATCGTTTTCATTTATTTACATGTTTTGTAAACCCCAGAACCGGTTTAATCCCCCAAGTAGCCCCTTTGCGACTACTTTGCTCTAAGGCGGTTCCCATATTTATTGTCCATTCTTGTAAGGTTTTATGTACCACACCTTGCTTTTACTTCAGTATATGTCCTTTACAGCTTAAATAACTAGAAGTAATTAATGACTATACTTTACACACACAACATTTATTTTACTTACCGTAATATTTCCGTTTGCAGCTAAATACATGGCTGTGTGAGTAAGAAGCCGTATGATGGAAATTATCACAGGCGAATGACCTGGTGGAGGTTCGACATTATTGTTAGAAGCTTCTCCTAGATTATGACCTGTTTCTCTGTAGAAGAAAGCATCATAAGTTATATGCTAATGCATACGTAGTGTTACTCTTGTATAGATTAAATCATAGGAACATTCAGAGGAAGTTATTGTAAAGAGTTTGTTTATTTATGCTATAGCAAGTCCACCTTTCATATATGATGAACTATCGAGGCGTTATCTGAGTTATTGTATGAATTCTTTATTCTTAATGCGGTATTAAATCGTGTTGTTTCGACAGCAAGGTTCATCGCAGGACCCTCTAGCCCCTTCACATGTATGTTTTCTGGTATTAAACATTACGAATAGCTTTAAAAATTATTAGATCTAAATCGACCACAACATACATTTTGTTTAGCATCATAATTGTGTGCTACATGCACAATAGTATCAGTTTCCGAAATGGAAACTTTTATTTTTGTATACAATATAACAGCACCTAGGTGGGACCAATTATGACCCAATAATGAGTGTGAGTATAAATTAGCACAGTAACACAACAATGCCATTTGCAAAATATCTCAACGGCAAATATGCTTAGCTTTTGTAATAACATACCTTTGTTATTTTTAAATTTAATTTTATTACACACTTTGTAACTAATTGAACAATCTCTATATATACGGACTAAATGAAAAAAGAAACGCAACTCCGGAATTTCCGCTATATATTGTATATATAATATGCTTCTATTAACCGAAGGGTACATCGCTACATGATACATTTCCTTTCAGAGTTCCAATATATAGTGTATGTATGATATGCTTCTATTAACCGTACATCGCTACATGATACATTTCCTTTCAGAAAAAAATATACTAAAACAACAGTTAAGACACCAAAATGTCATACCTTTAAAGTTTGCATGTTGACAGAATACGCGCAGATAAGCACACTTAGGATATTTTACAATCATTTTACATGATATTCAGTACTGAAATGGCTTCAAATTTCATACCGGAACTTCAACATTCATGAGTTTTGTGGTAAAATGTGTCCTTTCTATAACTAACTGCAACTCATTTTTTACAAAACATCTTCGGATTTCTCTGGAATATTACGCAGGTGTGCAGTGTATAGATTATATAGCGGAAATGCCCGATTTGCGCTTTTTATTCCTTTGCTATATATTAGGTTTTTGGTAGCATATGTTCTTATACATGTCAATTGTAACTCTTAATTGTAAAATGCAATTGTAAAATTAACCTTTGAATATTAATCAAGTCAACGTGTAATCCTAATTGCAAACATATTGAGAATTCACAAGTAAGAATGCCAAGTTATGTGCTTGTTTCTGTATGTGTGGAAGTTACTTCCTATAGCATGTGCTATGTGTGTCACCCAACAACACTCAGTTGTTATATGTAATCACTATGTTTATTGAGTGTTCATTCATAAATATCATTCAACTGTTCAAAATAATAACTCAGATACCATCTAAATGGTGTCGGCAATTTAACTTTAGTATTTAAGATGTGAAACTTAATGTTTAAAACACAGTTAATAGAAGTTAGTACGGAGTGCATTTTCAATGTTTGGATCTACCATGCATATTGGAATTATCCATCAGATTAGTGTGACTCGTTTTATTGTTTTAAAAGTACATTTTGGACAAATTTACCACCAAACGTGTGTAATAGGAAACTGTATCCATAGTGACTTTTAATAGGAAGTGTGTTCATATTTAAACTAGCGCTTTCAGCAATATAGACCTGGAATTAAATGCATTTATTATCTACCAATGTAAACTATTGGCAGCTTACTTATTAAAGTAATTTTGACAGGCACTACCATTACCTTTGGTTATCAATATGTCCATAGTGATAGGAGTATCACCTTTAGGAGTACATTATAGCTATTTTTATGTAATGTAGTCTAACTACCATTATAAAAGTTATCAATATTATAAACTGTGTTATCCATCTGCGTGCTATGTTAACGTTAAATAAATGCACATGAGCCGCTGTGAGACTTCTGTTTGACAAATCTACACAATGTCCCATAACAGCGACTTCATACACGGTGGAATAAAACATATTTAAAAATGAAGATTTTAAAAGTTTACCCTATGTATTCCTATATAAAATATAAACTAATTATGATAGTTCTATGAACTCTATAAAGAAACGATTTTTCAAGAGCTTGCCCTATACACGTCAATTAAAATAAAAACATATGACCCCTGGGATTGAGCTAAGCATACAACGCATTGACATAGTATTCTCGTCTGACAACAATGATATTGTTGGAGGCTTTATCAACAGGAACTAGATCACTGTTATTATAATTATTTAGTATGCTGATTCTGAATTCCCCTCTTCAGATGACATCAATTGTGAAATGATTGCCGTGAAAGCAGAGAGGAATTTGAAATTGTATACGTATTTCGATAATTTCAAAAAATGTTTCAATTAGGCAGTATGTACATTTTTATCTGTGCTAGTGAGTTTACACCATTTAGTACAAACATCTTTTTACTAATCAGCAACTTCATTGCGACAGGCATTAAATACCCGATGGAAGGCAATACTTATAACCTTTGGCAATAAGCTGATAAGCCGTTTATCCGCAATAATATCAAGACTACATATATCAAGACTACCAGTGCTTTTATAAACGGCAGGTTCATAACACAATTTAGAATTCTGACATTTTCAATCAGTGGAATTAGAAGTCTGGATTTCACGATACCTTTGACCTTCTCCACATAGTATTCCTCTCATGATTTTCCCGGTCCAATAATGTAGGCGCAAACAATCTACAATAAGGGCGACTCTGACAATGAAATGCATATTTCGCAACGTTTGTTTTCAATGGGAAGTTTGATATTGCATGATTGTAGACACATGACAAATTTCATTCAAACCAATTGCGGATATTATCTAAATTGAGTGCTATGTAATGCATATTAACTTTAAATCTCCTCGCTGATCTAAGCGTTTCGATATCGATGATAATGATCGCAACGCACATGCCGATTCGAATCCTCGTTGAAGTTAATTTTTTGTCTTCCCTTATTTCAGTCGTTCTTTAAAGGTTTGAATCCCCAAGGCAGCTACTAATTTCCGATCAACAGGACCACTGTTCAATCCATTAATATTAATAGAAAGCTTGCTTTCGATATAAATGTGAGTAATCAAGGTCTGATCACAAGGACCGTCAAATATATCAACGTATATGTGTTGAAAATGACGTAAACCACCATACAAACAAACCAAAGGAAGGTTTACAAGAACCTTCATAGGCATAGTAGTATCGTTTTAACAGACTGTTTTTGTATAAATGCATACCAGTATTCAATTTCAAATTCAACATAAAGAAAAGACGAGATACATGTTTTGCAGGCTCATATCAATGTATTCAGTATTGCGTGAGTTCATCCGACATCTCCCTTCTCCACTATCCAAAACATATTCAAACGCTCATTCTTCTACGGATACTATTTGTATTTCACGCAAACTATATATGTTTCGGAAATCGTTGTTCTTGAGCCAGTGGCGCCCTCTAATATGCTCAGTCCATTACTACTAACTCAAAAGTAAGCTTAGTTATCTACAATGTAATGGTTAGCATGTATAGGATTTAGTGTTCGAATCTTGACTAAAGTGACTGATTGTATTCTTTTCACGCGACGTATTGAAAACTAACTTACTTAGTAATGTCACCTTGATTTGTGCCTAGCAATGTATGTTGGGCTCCTCCAATTGGTTCATGGCAATCAGGACACACACCGAATGAGTGCATTTTCAATGTTTTATTGTTTTAAAAGTACATGTTGGACAAATTTACCACCAAACGTGTGTAATAGGAAATGTATAGGAAGTGTGGACTTCAAATCAAGTGGATATTGCCGCTATAATACTGTATTCCATGGTGACTATTAGTAGGAAGGTGTGTTCATATTTAAACTAGCGTTTTAAGCAATATAGACCTGGAATTAAATGTATTTATTATCTATCAATGTAAACTATTGGCAGCTTACTTATTAAAGTAATTTTGACAGGTACTACCATTACCTTTGGTTATCAATATGTCCATAGTGATAGGAGTATCACCTTTAGGAGTACATTATTACTATTTTTATGTAATGTAGTCTAACTACCATTATACAATTTATCAATATTGTAAACTGTGTTATCCATCTGTGTGCTATGTTAATGTTAAATAAATGCACATGAGCCGCTGTGAGACTTCTGTTTGACAAATCTTCAATTTCCCATAACAATTACAAAGATTCGCCACAAACCATTGCGATTTCACACACGATGGAATAAAACATATTTAAAAATGAAGATTTTAAACGTTTACCCTATGTATTCCTATATAAAATATAAGCTAATTATGATAGTTATGTGAACTCTATCTGGAAACGATTTTTCAAGAGCTTGCCCTATACACGTCAATTAAAATGAAAACATATGACCCCTGGGATTGACCCCTGGGATTGAGCTAAGCATACAACGTATTGACATAGTATACTAGTGTGACAACAATGATATTGTTGGAGGCTTTATCAACAGGAACTAGAACACTGTTATTATAATTATTTAGTATGACGATTCTGAATTCTCCGCTTCAGATGACATCAATTGTGAAATGATTGCCGTGGAAGCAGAATTGTATACGTATTTCGATAATTTCAAAAACTGCTTCAATTAGGCAGTATGTACATTTTTATCTGTGCTACTGAGTTTACACCACTTAGTACAAACATCTTTTTATTAATCAGCAACTTCCTTGCGACTGGCATTAAAATCAATATCCGATGGAAGGCAATATGTATAACCTTTGGCAATAAGCTCATAAGCCGTTTATCCGCAATAATATCAAGACTACCAGTGATTATATGACCGGCAGGTTCCTCAATCAGTAGAATTAGAAGTCTGGATTTCAGATACCTTTGACTTTCTCCACATTGTATGCCTCTCATGATTTTCCCGGTCAAATAATGTAGGCGCAAACAACCTACAATGAGGCCGACTCTGACAATGAAATGCATATTCCGCAACGTTTGTTTTCAATGGGAAGTTTGATATTGCATGATTTTAGACACATGACAAATTTCATTCTGACCAAATGCGGATATTATCTAAATTGAGTGCTATGTAATGCATATTAACTATAAATCTCCTCGCTGATCTAAGCGTTTGGTTGTCGATGATAATGATCGCAACGCACATGCCGATTCGAATCCTCGTTAAAAGGTAATTATTTGTCTTCCCTTATTTCATTCCTTCTTTAAAGGTTTGAATCCCCAAGGCAGCTACTAATTTCCAATCAACAGGATTCAATCCATTAATATTAATAGAAAGATTGCTTTCAATATAAATGTGAGTAATCAAGGTATGATCACAAGGACCGTCAAATATAACCGTACATGTGTTGAACATGAAGTAAACCACCATACAGACAAACCAAAAGGAGGTTTACAAGAACCTTCATATGCATAGTAGTATCGTTTTACCAGACAATTTTTGTATAAATGTATACCAGTATTCAATTTCTAATTCATCATAAAGAAAAGACAAGATACATGTTGTGCAGGCTCATAATCAATGTATTCAGTATTGCTTGAGCTCATCCGACATCGCCCTTCTTCCACTATCCAAAACATATTCAAACGCTCATTCTTCTACGGACACTAGTTGTATTTCACGCAGTCCAGATATGTTTCGGAAATCGTTGTTCTTGAGACAATGGCACCCTCTACTATGCTCAGTCCATTACTACTAACTCAAAAGTAAGCTTAGTAAGCTATAATGTAATTGTAAGCATGTATAGGATTTAGTGTTCGAATCTTGACTAAAGTGACTGATCGTAGTCTTTTCACGAGACGTATTGAAAACTTACTTAGTAATGTCACCTTGATTTGTGCCTAGCAATATATGTCGGGCTCCTCCAATTGGTTCATGGCAATCAGGACACACACCGAAGGAATATGCTCGCCCACACTGTAATAGTTGTACATATGTAAATATTAGACATGTCTCACATTAACGCACGTGTGTAAAATCCCTAAATACTCCATTATGATAAAGAATACGTTTTTGTTTTAGTTAATTCTTAAAACAACACATAGCTTAACAAAGGGAAATATTATAAAATAATATTTAAATTATAGTTTTACTTTTTCTTTTTACCGCAAGTATGCAGAGAAGGTGACACAACCATCACCTCGAATCGCTTATTTTTCAGTGTATGATATCAGTAAATGTGGCTACACGAATGTATAAAAATGGAACATTTCAGATACATATTGAACAAGTACAAACATTTATCACATGCTGAATAATAAACAAAACATCAACTTTATTATAAATACGAGTATAACGTGGTTTTCATCTTCAAGTTTGTTACAAATGACACATAGTTCTTAATACATGCACATTTCTCATGTGTTAAGGACCTATCTCTAGCCTTTTGTATATATGGGAGGGGAGTGGGGGTTGGGGGAATAATTCGTGTAAGTAACTGAAAATCAAGGTTAGACATACAACTGCATGAGACAATTGTTGTATTCAGTTTTGTTTCAGTTGATGAGGCCCTCCCAATAAAGTTTCTGCATGAAACCAACATGTTAAAACATAGGTGTTAGCTTTGATTTCGCGTGTATTTTCTCTAAACACAATGTATTATCAATAGAGTTTAGTATTTAGTACCAACGCTTTTCAAAGAGAAAACTTTACTGGGGCCTCAGTGTATGTACCTCGGCTAATCGGTGATGTAGCATGTTATCAGTAATTAAGCAATCTTTCCATGCATTTTCAACGATCATTAGCGTTATGAAATAGGTTCTTAAAGAGATAAGCGCATGGACTGTTGGACGGATAAATATAAGTAAAGTATGCGATGTTATACTCATAACAGGATTGACATAAGAATAATGCCTTGGAACGGTCAGTGACAAAGGCCGCTTGGGTGTCAACCAGGCTATAGGGTGCACCAAATCTAACTTTTTCTCTATTGATATCTCAATTTAACAGGGTAGTGTAAGTAAGGCAATCATCAATAGGTTATATCCTGTACCAATATAGGCAGCATTATTAAACAATATAAGTAAAACACACAAATATTCATGTATATATGATATAAATAAGAAAAACAAAACATAAGCAGCCACTTAATAAGTAATTAATGTCTTGGCAGAAGGCGGAACAACAAGGAAATAAATAGTTGAGGGCACAACAAGACAAGATCAAGACAAACTATTTTATCATAACGGTAGCCCTGATGGAGTAGCTGTTTCCTGATACGACATGTAAATGAGGATAATTTAACATTAAACAATCATCTCTTATATCATAAATATTGCTTAATATTTCTCCATTTTCAATCGACAAATGCAAATCGATAAGCGAAGTGACTGAAAGAGTCAATCCTCGCTATTATTCTGTCTTCAACGCCCAAATAGACAAGACAGTGTAAACAAAACTACATCCCCTCGAAAGGAATTCTAACAATAAGTCCACATCCAGAGAAACTAACAAAAAAGAGTATGATAATGGACCTTTGGAAACGGCCGAGCACGACACATACGAAATATTGCAGTCTCGGTTTGATTGAGACTGTTCATGAGCGGTAGAGAAATATGCTAGATACCGCTCACGCCTTCTAGCCTAAAAAGAGCTTAAAAATAATCAAAAAAATAAATAATTATAATCGAAACAAATTAATAACTTAAAAGAAAATAAAACAAAATAAAGAATTTAAAAAAAATAAATAAAAAAATGAAAAAGTATATATACAAAAAAAGAAAGAAATAGCATCTGGTAAAGGTTGCCAAAGATCAGATGCAAAATGAAGGCCCTATCATACATGTATGACGAGGCAAATTATAGCATTTTTTAACAAAATCAAGGGCCATAACTCCGCTCTTACTGATTTCGATCTGGCTGGTTTTCGAACTTGACCAGGCTTTCATTGACATTAACAATCTGATAACGTTTGGTAAAGATCGGATGAAAAATGAAGGCCCTATCGCCTTAACGAGGCAAAATATAGCATTTTGAACTAAATCAAAAGCCATGACTCCGCTGTTACCAGTCCGATATGAATGGTTTTCGAACTTGTCCGAGCTTCATTGATATTAACAATCGATAAAGTTTGGTAAAGATCAGATGAACAATGAAGCCCCTATCGTCTTAACGAGGTAACATATAGCATTTTTTACTAAATCAAGGGCCATAACTCCACTGTTACTGGTCCGATATGGCTGATTTTCAAACTTGTTTGAGCTTTCAACGACATTAACAATCTGATAAAGCTTGGTAAAGATCGGAAGAACATTGAAGGCCCTATCGTCTTAAGGAGGCAAAATATAGCATTTTGAACTAAATCAAGGGCCATAACTCCGCTGTTACTGGTCCGATATGAATGGTTTTCAAACTTGTTTGAGCTTTCAACGACAATAACAATCAGATAAAATTTAGTAAAGATCGGATGAACAATGAAGCCCCTGTCGTCTTAACAATGCAAAATATAGCATTTTTAACTAAATAAAGGGCCATAACTCCGTTGTTACTAGTCCGATATGGCTGGTTTTCAAATTTTGTCCCAGCTTTCATTAATAGTAATCATGTGTTAAAGTTGGCCCTATCGACTTAACGAGGCAAAATAAATCATTTGTAACTCAATCAAGGGCCATAACTCCGCCGATACTGGTTCGATCTGGCTGGTTTTCAAATTTTTCCGAGCTTTCATTGATAGTAACAATCTGGTAAAGTTTGGTAAAGATCAAGTGAAAGATGAAGGCCCTATCGTCTTAACGAGGCACAATTTAGCATTTTTAACTAAATCAAGGGCCATAAATCCGCCGATACTGATCCGATCTAGATGGTTTTCGAATTTGTCAGAGCTTCTATTGATAGTAACAACCTGTTAAAGTTTAGTAAAGATTGGATAAAAATTGAAGGCCGTATCGTCTTAACGAGAAAAAGTTAACGGACGACGGACGACACGTCATCCCATAAGCTCTGCTGGTCTTCGACCAGTAGAGCTAAAATTCAACAGTACATAATTTTAACCATCCCGAAGATGGCAACTAAACAAACAATAAGATGTTGTTATAAATCTATATAAAAAAGAAAATAAGAAACATCTCAGGATGTATCCAGAATTTCAGCAGTTTCAGCCGCCAAAGAGAAAACCTATCTAGAGTACGACCAGCAAACCCGAGGGACGAAAGCTCAGGCATCTACCTCCCGTGTTCGGGTTTCGGTAGGTGCAATCATAGAGTCCCAGGAGATTGTCCAGTCATCGCACAAGGGAAAAGTGAAGCATAGTGGCTGTCTGTACAGGGGTCAATCAATAAACATGCAGTACGTTGTTATACTAAAGAGTCGTACCCTTTTCTGATGAACTTCCTGATTAATTAATTTCCTGGTCACTACAGGAAACCCGCCAGATCCCTTTAACTTCCGAAGTTTATAGACCACACCTCCATAAAGTAAATGTTGTGATATTCCCAGTCGCAGAAGTGTTTGTAATAATTATTATTGTACTTCTTCAGAAGGTTTTCGTTGCGGCGGTAGAATTTCGAGAAAGATCTACGTAGTTTGTGATAACGAAAACCCTGCTGAAGAAGTTTACTTGTAATAACTTGATTTAGATCCTTGAAGTCTATAACATCATTACAAGCTCTGGCAAAACGAATGAGCTGGGAGATATAAACCACGTATGACGTAGCACGAGGTACATCCCCATCCAGGTGTGGATAGTTAACGATGTTAATGTCTCTTATCATAGATTTTAGTATGTATGAAATCATTAAAAATCGAGAGATTAAATTCAAATCTAATCCTTCAAACCCAACCGTCGATAATGTTTTTAATCCTAGTTATGAGCCTCTTTTTGATCGATAACTGAAGGCCATTCGCCCATTTGATATTCGTATTAAACCAGAACTAAGAGACACTGAAATTGACCTAAATTTGATTGCTAAAGGAACAAAGTACAACAAATTCCACCGTGGACTTTGGAATACCAACAATTAGTTTTGATCTTTGTAATAGTAACAAATCAAGTACAGACCCTACAGTCTTTCAAAGCAAATTTGATGAAATTAAATCGAAATACAGTAACGTTCAACATATATACACAGATGGTTCTAAAGATGGAGATAAGGTAGCTGCAACAAACACAGCATAAAGAGCCGCCTGTCTTACAATGCCCCTATCTTTTCAGCTGAACTTAAGGCAATTGAACTTGCCTTAAATTATGTTCCCCTTTGGTGCTTCAGCTTTTAGAAAAGCACAGTTCTCTTATAGTTGATAATGTTATTATTTTCGGCTGTCTTCCAAGCCATGTAGGAATACGTGGTAATGATAGAGCTGATAGTGCTGCTAATGCATCAGTAGATATATCTAATGCTAACTAACCTTATACTGATTTTAAATGTTGTATTAACACATTTATTCGTAACTCTTGGCAAGCCGCTTGGGATTTGTCAGTTAACAATAAACTCCATCCAATTAAACCGTTACTTGGAGAATGGTGTGCTTCTAGTAGACCCATTCGTCTAGAAGAAGTTGCCCTAGCCCGGTGCAGGATAGGGCATACATGTTATACTCATTCATATTTATTACAAGCTGAGCAATTACCAGAATGTATATACTGCTTTGTACTGTTAACGGTCACACACATCTTGTTGGAATGTATATACTTCGACCCTATGCGTCACAGGTACTACAATGTTAATACTATGAAAGAGTTATTTCATACTATACATTTTAGTCTTGTTTTAGATTTCCTTAAAGAAATCAGACTATATGAATCATTATTATGTGTTCTTATATATATTTACTTGTCTATATACCCGTTGACGGGCATTTGTTGATTTACATATATAGTTTATATTACTACCATATCATCCCTTATTTTTAAATATCTTTATCTTTATATCTTTACATTAATTTATAATTACTACTTAATTTCTTCATCTTTCGGTTGTTGGGCACAATATGACCTATTTGTGTGTCGACGTGTCGTAAGACACCATTGACTGATTCATTCATTCATTCTAGAGTTAAAGAGCGAGGAATGCTGCTTCAGTATCCGAACTGTTGGCTTTATGCAACGTGAACTCTGGTGGATAAATGTTGTTAACCCTATGAACAAAGAACCGATTATCAATATTGAGTATATCACCTAGATATCAAGATGTATTATTAAACGCATCAATAACTTAACTCTGGCTAGCAGGTGACACAACTCAACATAAAATCTCTTTCATAGGAGTACAAAAACAAAATGTGCGACAAGTGGCGCACAGTTAGTACCCATATGAATACCAACAATCTGGCGGTTTTAACGTTATAAAGATGTTATCGAG
The DNA here is from genome assembly GCA_037043455.1 of Cyrtodaria siliqua. Lineage (NCBI taxonomy): Eukaryota > Metazoa > Mollusca > Bivalvia > Adapedonta > Hiatellidae > Cyrtodaria > Cyrtodaria siliqua. The sequence goes on from JAWPHD010003001.1 coordinate 63,961, forward strand.
AAGGAAAGATAACGCTCTACAAACATCAGAACAATTCCACAAATTATACTTATCAATAGGGGCGTTTGTAAAGAAAAGTCGTAGGTGCTTAGAAAAGAGGCTTGAAAATGCTTACACCGTAGTTTATCAAGCGTATCTCCAGAGCTTTCGATAGAACAAAACAGATTGATTTCGGAGTTTTCAAAAGCCTTTCTTCAATACTTAATAATATGTTCTTTAATCGTGGAAAGTCAGGGAAGTCAATAGTTTTAATATATTGGTCCTGGTACATGAACTTAAAAGCATATGATAGTGTAATTATTGTTTGACGCCTACATTACGTCACTGTTTTAACTCTAGTACTCAGTAGCACTAATTCGTATACTCCAGTTCAATATACTGAGGAGGATGTTGTTTCAACAAATATCACCTGGTGCACTACGTTCAAGGCTGAGGTAGACGAAACGCTAAACAAACTGCCAACTATGTTCTGGATTTTTAAACTACATAAACATCCGTATAAAGCTCGCTTTATTTTGAATTATAGTGCCTTCACCACCACACACATCTCGAAGTTTTTAACTTCTTGTCTTACTGCCGTTAAAGATCACGTTAAACAATAGTGGTGTAGAACTTATAAAAACTTTGGGATTAATTTATGTTGGTCTATTTAGACAAATACACTAATAGGACTTGCCAATAAGTTTGTGAAGCACTCATTTTCCTATTAGATAATATTTTCGTCAGATATGTAACTACCGTTTATAGACAAATTGTTGGCATCCCTATTGGTACGAGATATATACCTCTTGTCGCAGATTTGGTCTTGTATTGATATGAAAGAGATTTCATTTCATGTTGAATATTTCATCCGATACTCACGCAGATGTAATTGAAGCATTTACAGACACCTTTCGGTATTTGGATGACCTAGTGAACATTGACAATCCTTTCTTTTCTACTATGGTTAATAATATCTATCCTAAAGAACCTCAATTCATCAAAGCTAATATTTCTGATACTGTCGCTTCTTTTCTTGATTTAAATCTCTCTATTGAAAATGGCGAAATAATTCGTAAAAACTATGACACGAGAGATGATTTTAATTTTTATATTTTCAATTATCCCCATTTAGATGGGGATATTCCCCGAGGTACTTATTATGGGGTCTATGTTTCGAAACTTATTCGTTCCTCTAGAGCTTTTAGTCATGTTGAGGGCTTTATTATTCGTAATATTTGTATAACTACAAAGCTACTCCAGCAGGACTACCGTAACCATCAACTTCGAAAAACCTTTGCAACATTTTAGCATCGTAACGCTGATCTACTCTTAAAATATAAAAGTAATTTAAGAAATCTTCTACGACAAGGACTATCACAACCTTACTTCCAAGGTGATGTGATTTACAAACTTCGTAAGATCCTTGGTCATAATCACTTTCATACAATCTTTATTAAACTTGTTAACAATTTTATCAAAAGAGGTTATGACCCGATCAATTTGCAACGCACTGCATGTTTAGAGGTGGACCTATTTACAGTTCCCCAATATGTTTTCCTTTTTGATTGTGCGATAACTGGACAGATTGTGGACCCTATGATGGCGTCTACCTAAATCCTTTAGTGCGGTAGCGTTTGATGTTTGTATTTAATATTGTCTTGTCGTACCCTTAACGGATTATTCTCTTGTTGCTCTGGCTTCTGCCAAGTCACTTAGTACTTACTTTCTAGGCTTTTGCTTTTTATATTATATATACATGATCATTTATGTGTTTTACTTATATTGCATATTAACGTTGACTTGTTTGCTAGAGATATATGTAGTAGCACTGTCCCGTTTATTGGGATGATAGTGTCGGGATGAGGTTTGGTGCACCCTATAACCTGGTGTAAACCCCCAGCCCCAGCGGCCCCCTTTTTTGGCTACTAAACGTTCAAAGGCGGTAGCCCTTTTGTCAACCCTTTTGTGTTTGTGATGTCTTATTTTGCCTTTAGTTGTGCTTTGTTTCAGTGTGTGTTTGTGGTTGAATGTCGTCCTTGAATGCTACTTTTCCTGTTCCATTTGTATATCTACTTTTATAGGCTGGAACTAAACTATATGATTTGTTATGGAATTCTCGGATTGCAGATTTCCAATTACGAGACTGAAATCAAGGTTTTGGAGAAAGTAAAGTGAGGTTTGTGACATTCAAATTAATACGGGTATATACTATTTTGAAAACGAATAATTATATCAATTAAAATCATAGCGTATATCATTATTCGTGTACATTGAGATAAATTCGTTTGCATTTGACTGAAATTAGGCCAGTGTAAGCGCGGTCACTGCTTTTATTTTCACTTTCAAATCCATTATTGCATCTGTTAAATATTTAATTGACAATGAAACAGTATTTAAAGCGTTGCACCTTACATTACCTCTCATAAACAAAATCAATGAAGCCGAATCTGTTACGTTTTTGTCTTGTTTGTAAGCGTTGATTGTAAGGGATCCCCTTTCATTACGTGGTCGAACTATTATATTTCATACCCCATCCAACCTCTTCTCAAAGAAGCGAAAACGGAGTTGGCAGAGATATGAAATAAAACCTTGGCTTAACAAATTTGCAAATTGTAAAACTAAAACATGTAATAGGTAATTTGAAACGGGTGATCTCATTTGTTCAGTAGAACATGTTTTTAAACATGTTTCATTTTCAAAATATCCTGCCAATATAAGCTTTTCCGTCGCTTACTGGAAATACGACGTGGCCACGTAATATTCAGTATGTATTGAAATTCACTCTAGCATTCGTTTACTGTTGTGTTGTGGGTGTAAATAGTTCCTAAGACTACGAATTATTATTGTTATTACTTACTATGGGGTCTTCGAACTCAATCGTTGTGGTGTTAAAGTAGAATACCGCTTAAGCCGGTGATGGGAGCATGAGAGATGTTGCACATTATATGATCTCCTTGAAGATACTCAATAAAACCGGGTATGCTACATTTCTCTCTTGTTTGTGTCCGTCGCTTCTAACTTATCTCCTTTTCAATATTTTAAATCTAAAATCTAAATTATTTAAACGCGGTGCTCCTTGTCTTATAGAAATACTTTATACTGTTTTATAACAAGACCCAATATACATAATTCTTGCACATTTTGATAAAAGCATGAAAACTAAATAGTTTATATGGTAATTGAATAAAATCATTTACGTATAGTTATACGTATACTCGTATATAATAAACGTACTCCGTCATTGTCATGCCATTATCTTAGCAGCGTTTTTGTTTACACTAACATGTCACAAGCTCCTTGTATAAATACAAGATTTCATTTCAGATGTTTATGATGACCACACATGCGTATATACATCTTAGGTTTGTGAGTTAGTGTCCATCCACAAAAGGACCACAATGGAAATAAGAGAATTCACATTCACCTGTTTGTGTTATCCTTAGTATTTGATTAACATGCCATGGACTTATATACATATGTGACTTTATACCATACTATGTTATTTTTATACTGAAATAAACCTATCTATCTATCCACAGTCAATATGTGACGGATGTTAAAACGGTATGGAAAAATGTAAATGCAACTGACTTATGATTGAAACAATTAAAGCTAGTGATAGAACTCAAATCGTAAGATATCTGATCTGATCTGATCTGATCTGATATGGTTACTTGCTAAATATCCCACACACATCTTCTCTAACACTCGATGTTGGTATCCATAAACAGCCAAACAATTAAATACATATCATCATTTTATTTCCAACAATTCGCGGGAAACCGACATAAACCGTGGGAATTGGATCATAGTCATTATCGACTTTTTTTACAGCGCATACTATACTTTTTTGAATACTTATATAACTAGTGGTATATCGAAAATATAGAATGGTGTTATTCCACTCCCACACCGTAGATTATGTGATAAATATATATATACGATGGCTTAACGTATACTTACGTCACCAATGACATACGGATGTCCATTCGGGCAACCTGCAAAATATTAGTTATTTAAAAATACAAATTGTAATTAGCAAATCAAAGTTTTACACTAATTTCCTGATTAATTTTGTCAATAAAACCATACTGAAACTTATGTAGGTACTATTTGAATTTTGTGTAAATTAAAAGTAAAAACAAATGAAACAAGCGCCCCAAATAATAATCTATATTACTTTTAATTAGGTATGTATATATGCTATAGCAAATACAAACAACAGATACAACTATAAAATAAATTACTAACTGTAAAATCTAGTGTTCTCGTCAACTGCAGTCCGAGTGATGATTTTTCTCAACTCTTCCAACCGCCTTCTATCCAACTGAGACATGCCTGGCAAGAAGCTATCCTGTAGTAATACGAAACAGATATTATATTATATTTGAATATGCTACACACCTAAGACACACAGTGGCACCAGGGACCCTCAAACGCATGGTCTTCGGATTCTACATTATGCCGGCTCTGAAATGTATCGGATATTCGCGGGAAATAAAAAAAATGAGCAAATCAATGGCAAATATTTTATGGTGGGACGATATAAGTAAGAACGTTTAATTTATCTGGCAACATAACAGGGAATGTTTTAAGGGCATATTCAGAATATATAATATTATATATTTAGTATACATTGACGGAATATATATTAAATAGATGTATTTGGTTTGCGGATAACCAACCTTGAACATGGAAGGATCCACCATCAGATCAATAAATGGTCTAACAATGTTTCCTGCATTCGCCATTTTCAAAACGGTGAACATACTGTAGCAATGTACAAGAAAACAATGGATATCCTTCATGTGAGATGTCATGTCAGGAACAATCCTTAAACATGCACAGTTGTTTGCAATTCTATTGTCAAGCAGGCGTCGATGCACATCCTGTAAAAAGAGAAAACGAAATAAAACAAAGGGATAGGAACATTTTGACAAAGTAACGTTAGCCAGACTTTTTGAATTAAAGAATTCGATTTTCAATAAAACTCTGAATTTCTTTTTGACATGAAAATTGATTTCTTGATATCGGTATTTTCAAAATATCGATTTATTTTATTAAGAAATTATATTTGTTTATTTTTTATACAAAATCGAGCTATCATGAAATCGAACTATCATGCATTCGAATGTTAAAATAAAATGTAATTCAATTAATGATATCAAGAATAAGATGTTTTGATGTCAAAATATACTGTTTATATAGTAAGACGACGCGCATAAGTACGCCGGTACCTGTAGTAATCCATTTTCTTCTAGATATGATCCAACAATAGCCACTCTCTGTAATGTAAAATAAATAAATACTGATAAGTGGATCCCTTGGAAGCAACACAAACTAGAACTGTCGCCGGCGCCGGACAAATACACCACGCTGGCAACTTGTTGTGGAGTGGTTAAACATATCAGACTTTGTTCCTATAAGATATATAGACATATATTATAGAAAAAAAGCCCGGACAAGAATTTTCGATTTGACTATCAAGTACGAAATGCATTAAAATACAAAGGGCCATAACTCAGTGGAATATTATTAAGCCGCAAAGTCATGACAGTATGCTCATATTCACTTGATATTGATGTTTCGTAGCAAAAATGAGTATGATAATGGACCTTTGGAAACGGCCGAGCACGACACATACGACATATTGCAGTCTCGGTTTGATTGAGATTGTCATGAGCGGTAGTGAAATATGCTAGCTACCGCTCACGCCCTCTAGCCCCGGGTTGAGCAGAACTCAATATTCATAAAATCGATAGTACACAATTTTAACCATCCCGAAGATGCCAATTTTCTCGAAATTATTACATGGGGTTTTAGCGAAATATCGCGGAAAAGAATTTTCTACTTCACTACCAAGTATGAAATGCATTAAAAATACAAAGGGCCATAACTCAGTGAAAAATTATTGAAACGGAATGTCATGACAGTATGCACATCTCCACTAGATATTGATACTTCCCAGAACGTTTCGATGAATTCAGGACAATATGCGCATATTCACTTGATATTGATGCCTTCGTAGCAAGTTTCACGAAATTAAAACAAGGAGATATAGAGAAATAGCGCGGACAAGAACTTTCTATTTGACTATCAAGTATGAAATGCATTAAAATACAAAGAGCCATAACTCATGGAATATTATTGAACCGGAAAGACGTGACAGTATGCGAAAATTCACTTGAAATTGATGCTTCCTAGCAAAGTTTCACGAAATTATAACATGGGGTTTTAGAGATATAGCGCGGACAAGAATTTTCTACTTCACTACTAAGTATGAAATGCATGAAAAATACAAAGGGCCATAACTCAGTGAGAAATTATTGAAACGAAACGTCCTGACAGTATGCACATCTCCACTTGATATTGACACTTCCTAGCACGTTTCAATAAATTCAGGACAATATGCGCATATTCACTTGATATTGATGCTTCGTAGCAAGTTTCACGAAATTATAACATGGGGTTTTAGAGACATAGCGCAAGAATTTTCTCAGTGGAAAATTATTGAACCGAAACGTCATAATATTATACATATCTCTACTTGATATTGATACTTCCTAGCAAATATCACTAAATTCTAACAAGAAGTTTTAGAGAAATCGCCCGGACAAGAATTTTGTATTATATATAAATTAGAAATGAAAAGGGCCATAACTCAGTGGACAATTATCGAACCTAAACGTCATGATAGTATGCGCATGTCGAGTCAATATTAATACTTCCTAGGAAGTTTCGGGAAATTCTAAGAAGTAGTTATTGATTATTGGTAAATAGCCCCGACAAAAATTGCGTCTACGGACAGACGGACAGCTTTCACTACCAAGTATGAAATGCATTTAAAATACAAAGGGCCATAACTCAGCGGAATAATATTGAACCAGAACGTCATGACAGTATGCACATCTCCACTTGATATTGATACTTCCTAGCAAGTATCACTAAATTCTAACAAGACGTTTTAGAGAAACTGCCCGGACAATAATTTTGTATATTTTGTATTATATATATATTAGAATTACAAAAGGCTATAACTCAGTGGAAAATTATCGAATCAGAACGTCATGATAGTATGCGCGTGTCCACTCAATATTGATACTTCCTAGCATGTTTCGCGAAATTCTAACAAGGAATTATTGAGAAATAGCCCGGACAATACAAAGGGCCAAAACTCTGTGGAAAATTGTTGAACCGGAACGCCTTGACAGTATGCACATATCCACTTGATATTGATACTTTCTAGCAAGTTTCGCTAAATTCTAAAAAGAAGTTTTAGAGGAATAGCCCGACAAAGAACTTTGTATTATATATATTATATAATTCAGTGTAAAATCATCGAACCGGAACTTTATGACAGTATGCGCATGTACACTTAATATTGATACTTCCTAGCAAGTTTCGCGAAATTCTAAGAAGGAGTTATTGAGAAATAGTCCGGACAAGATTTGCATCTACGGACAGACGGACGGAAGGACATACGGACGGACAAGGTGATTCTAGTAAAACTCCCCGACATTGCAGGGGGTATAACAAACAAGAGAGAAAAGTAGAAGAATCGGTTTTATTAGCACAGCCTTAAGTGATATTCTTCTTTAAAGCAACATAGAATGGGATCACCTTTATCAGTATTTATTGATGATTCAAAAGGACAAGTAAATAATAACACTACTTATTTGTAGTCGGGGCGACTTTTTATGGCCGCCACACAGCACTAAACAAACGCTAGTGCGAATGTCAGCAGGCTCGGTATTTTCTGTGGTCATAATCACTTTCATACAATCGTTATTAAACGTGTTAAAAAGTTTATCAAAAGAGGTTATGACCTTACCATTTTGAAACGTACTGCATGTTTAGTGGTTGACCCATTTACAGATCGCCACTATGCTTTCCCTCTTTGTCTATTTGTTAGAGAATATAACCTGGCGGAGATATCTTTAATTTCAATGTCCCGTTTTTGGGGTTGACAATAGGATAAGAGTGAGGTTTGATAAGGAAAGTGGTTTAAACTCCTTGTGGCCCTTTTTGCGACTAACCGTTCCAAAGCGGTAACCCTATTTTAAACCCGTTTATGTTTGTGATGTCGTATCTTGCATTTTAGTCATCTTTAAAACTGTTGTTTGTTTATATGCGTGCTCTTGGTTGACTGTTGTCCTTGAATGCTAGGTTTTCCTGTTCATCTTTTATGTCTACTTTTAATATACTTTATTAATTCATATATAAAATATATTTATTACATATATCAATTTTAATCCTAGCTATATCATCACAGAGTGCCTCTTGTTGCAGAATGTTCTTGTATTGCTATGAAAGACATTTCATGTTGAGTCTTTCATACGATACTCACGCAGATGTAATTGTAAACTTTAATGACACCTTTCGGTATTTGGATGACATATTGAACATTGAACATCGACAATCTTTTCTTTCCTACTATGGTTAATAATATCTATCCTAAGGAACATCAACTCAAGACAGAGAACATTTCTGATACTGTCTCTTTTGTTCTTGATTTACATCTCTATATTGAAAATGGCGAAATAATTAGTAAAATCTATGACAAGAGAGATGATTTTAATTTTGATATTGTTAAGTATTCCCATTTAGATGGGGATGTTCTCCGAGCTACTTCTTAAGTGGTCTATGTTTCTCATATTCTCTTATTCGTTTCTCTAGAGCTTGCAGTCGGAGGACTTTAATATTCGCAATATTTGTATAATTAAAAAGCTACTCCAGCAGGGCTACCGTTATCATAAACTTTGAAAAACCTTTGCGAACTTTTATTATCGTAACCCTGAACAACTTCTAAAATAGTAATTTAAGAACTCTTCTAAGACAAGGTCTATCACAACCTGACTTCTATCGTGATTTGATTTACAAACTTCATCAGATCCTTGGTCATAGTCACTTCCATATATTCGTTATTAAACTTGTTAAAGAGTTTATCAATAGAGGTTATGACCCTTTTATTTTGCAACGTATTGCATGTGTAGTGGTTGGCCGATGTACAGTGCGCCACTATCCTTTCCTCTTTGACTTTGCTATGACTGGAGAGATTGTGAGCCGTATGATGACGTCTACCTATATCTTTATAGGACTGTAGCGTTTGATGTTTGTCTTTAATCTGGTCTTGTCGTACCCTTAACGATTTGTTGTCGTGTTGCTCTGACATCTGCCAAGTCATTGAGTATTTACTTTGTGGTTTTCTAGGCTTTTGGTTTTCATATTATCTATACATGATCATGTATGTCTTTTAGTTATATTGCATATTAACGCAGCTTTGTTTGTTAGAGATGATAACCTGGCGCGTAGATATCTTTATTTGCACTGTCGCGTTTATTGGAATGACAATAGGGTAAGAGTGAGGTTTGATGCACATCATAACCTGGTTTAAACCCCCATGGCCTTTTTTGCCATTGACCGTTCATAGGTGGACGCCCTATTGTCAACACGTGTGTGTTTGCGATGTCTTATTTTGCCTTTTATTCATCTTTATATATAGTTGTTCTTGGTTTCTGTGTGTGTTTGTGGTCTATTGTCAACACGTGTGTGTTTGCGATGTCTTATTTTGCCTTTTATTCATCTTTATATATAGTTGTTCTTGGTTTCTGTGTGTGTTTGTGGTTGACTGTCGTCCTCGATTTTATTTTTATCTACTTTTACGTGTCTTGCATATAACTTTCATCCACTCAAAATCTAAACACTTTTACTCATACCTGATATACTATTTAGGGGCCTTTTCACGATTGAAAGCGCTGTTGAAAGCATATCAAGAGGTCCAGGTACTCCGTCATACCCCTTTTATTTCCGAAGTGTATAAATCACATCTGCATAGTTTAATTAGTTTAAACTTATTTATTTTTACGTCGATTGAAAAGAAAGCTCTCTGAACTTCTTTGATCAGTCTCGATGTTTTCCTGCGTAGAATGCAAATGTACCATGCAAATGCAGATAAAGAGTCTTGCTCAGATACAGGGAGAGAACACATATTGTCATGGTGGGGATCGAACCCACGACTTTGCGATCATGGGTCTAACGCTCTATCACTAAACCACAGCGCTAAACTAATGTAACGTTTAGATGGAATACAATTAGATATAAAGGTTGTGATATTCCGAGTCTTAGAAGGTTTTTAAGTTTGTATTGTACTTCCTCAGTATGTGTTCGTTGCGGCGATAACACTTTGAGAAAAATCTACGCAGTTTATGATAACGAAATCCTTGCTGTTTCCGAAGTTTACTTGCAATAACTTCATTTCAATATCTCTAATCCTTAACATCGGCAAATGCCCTAGAAACACAAATTCGTTGAGAGAAGTCCTCTCTTTTATCATAGATTTTAGTATGTATGTAATCATTTGAAATCGAGAGGTGAAGAATGAGGTATGCTGCTATGGTACCCGAACCGTTGGTTTTATTCAACGTGAGCTCTGGTGGATAAATATAAGTAACTATATGAGCAAAGACAGCGTTATCCATACTGTGTATGTCATCCAGATACCGAGATGTATTATTCAACGCATACATACTGTATCTCTGGTTAACTGGTGACAACGTCATTATAAAAACAAATCTGAGATAAGTGGCGCACGGTTAGTAAAAAAACTCAATATCCATTACATAATAACTAGGCACATGCGCACACAAAGGTAATACAACTTAATAAAACAATCAAAGTTGTGTTGAGGCGGAATCCTAGTTTGACTTTGATAAAATATCGTTTAACACTACGCAATGTTAATTGAGTTATTCTTCATTATACCAAATGATAAAAATATACCATTAATTTCGAGAAATTATCAAAGTTTATATGAAAAAGCGTGTTAGTTGTGTTTGCTTTGGTTGTCAACTGCTTTTTCAAAAGGTTTTGTTTTTTCAAAAGCTCAGCTCCTTTGTCTGGCTGTGTGTAAGCTAGTCTTAATACTGTAGCAATTTACTGAACAATTTATATTCTGACTACAATATTGCAAGCAAATAATAGCATCCATACCGTTTTGTAATCTGCATTATCATTGTCTTCCGCTGTCTGCATGGTAACAGCTCTATGTATTGCTAGGCAAAGCAATATTGATTCGTGTGCGTTTTGGCAAGTCACATCCTTCAATGTAAGATTGTGAAAAATACCTAAAGTGAATTTAGTTAACTTTGAACATGTAATAATCTGTTGTATATTTATGTCCAGCACAATTAACTAAATCAATTTTACATTTGTCATGTATTCTAAACTTTAGTTTGATAGTGGTAGTTTAAAATAATAATTCAGCTGCTAATGTCAACTAATAAAACTTTTGAGTATTTTGATAAATACTTTGTTAACGGTAAAAGTAACGTTATAATAGCAAAGCACAACAAAGAACCTACCTCCATATGGGTTTTATCTTTGCGTGCAAACGTGTTGGACACAGCGTTTCTGTAAAGTAGATATTTTTCCCCAAAAATCGCATATCTGTCTTGTTCGTCATTTGGCTGCAATTAAAATGATGACTTTTTCTTACTTCCCAGCTATCTAAAATACTTAAATTAATGATCACTTGTAAAGGTAAAAACTGCCTTCAGATACATCTGCCAAAGACATGCCAAATATAAATGTCAACAAAGTATATGCGTCGAAAAGAAGATAATATCCACCATAAAAAAGACTTTCTAGATCTTATATATAGTCGCCCTGTTGATTGTTGATGTCGGAGTATACTGACAAGAGGCTATAGTATAATCAGCTGCATGTGTTATTGGTTGTCGGAGGTATGGTATTGGTGTGATTGGTTGAAATGGATAAATGATTGACAACTGGCGTGACGTTAATTGTTTTATAGTAGGAAAGTGTCGATAATAATAATGAATCGGATTCTCCTAAATGCATTCAAATAAGAATCTGCCCGTTGGTCAAGCTTGCCAGAGTGTCTACTGACTGTTCCAAGACGGTAACCATATCTTCACCACTCTTTTATGAACGTTTTAGGACGTATTCTTTTCAAAATGCCATGAGGTCAGATTGGTCCATAAGGCAGCATTTTTTGCAATACAAAGATAGAGTCACATGACTGATGATCAACACATACATTTATCCAAAATAAAAATGATGAAATGCCACAGGGAGTTGTGAATATTACAACATATTAATGGCAACACTATTAGATATTATTTCAGGGAGCATATACATACAGTCATTACTTTATCTTACCAAACATCAGCATACAATAGAGACATTTTAGTATCATTAGCATATTCATTATCTAAAAAAAGATATATACTTGGGAGAAGGAAATCACCGAACAAGATAATTACAAAATATTGCAGTCTCGGTTTGATTGAGACTGATCATGAACGGTAGTGAAAAGTGCTTGCTACCATTCACGCCCTCTAACTCCGGGTTGAACAGAAGTCAATATTTAAAATGTCAGTACAGCAATTGTAGCCATCCCGAAGATGGTATGCTTATAACGGTGAACATTTAACCTTCAATGAGGTATTTTCATACAATTCCATGGCCAGCGGCGTATGTTTAATCATTGATAATAAACGTCTACTTGTTAATGTACTTCTACCTAGCTGACCATAAATAAAACCGTTTTGTGTTGATTTCTTAACACCCAGCACATTTTACAAAATTGAGTATGAACTTTGATACCGTTGGCTTGGGCAAATCCCCATTATTAACAGCCATATGACAGAATATGATATATAAGTTTAACAAATAGGTATAATACAAACTGTGTGGAGCACAAACGTTTTTAGGTTATGTGATCACATGTATATATAAAGGGTCCCAAAAACCTGTGAGATTAAGTATATATATATATATATACTTAAACTCACAGGTTATTGGGACCCTTTATATATACATATGATCACATAACCTAAATTTATGGACATTTATTTTTTAGTGGGTCCGACCCATTATACCCGTTTCATGATAATACGTCCATTTTAACAAGCATTACGAGCCCCACCCACCTGCACTAACATTGCAAATCGTTATTGTTATTGTATAAGAATTATTATTTAATATATAACGTTCAGGTAAATATTATCAACCAAACACTGCTTAAACTAACAAATATCAAGCGCTTTCGGTTTAATCGCCTTCCTCAGGATACATACATAAAGTTACATAAACAAACTCATAAATTGCTCGAAAAAAATATTTAAAAGCAGAAACATAAACCAATCAGTACTATAAGCGTGCGCGTAATGCGCCCATGCCAGTATTGATATAACACAGCCGCAAGATGGCAACAGCGTGTATGCACGACACAAAGGTTGCTATTTGTTCAAAGTTTGTTCACATGGAAGAAAAACTGATTCCAAATACACACTAGCTGATTGAACAATTTATCTGGGAGTGTACGAGCGGTCAGGTGGTCAAAAGGTCAGACTGCTATTGTTAGAGTTCTCGGAAATAAACGGCTTCTGATTCAATGCTAAAGTTAAGTACACTGACATTTTGAAAACACTGACATTTTTAAGGGTGTAATACCTAGGAGAAACAGAAAAATCTTATAGAAATTACTAGTCTTTTTAAACCTATAATGTGTGCGTAATGGTGTTATGGTGTGTACAAGTTGCTGTAAATGTTAAAAAGAATTTCTGGTCAAACTACGCTTTGAATCAGAAGCTGGTTGTTTTCCGAGAACTCTAACAATAGCAGTCTGACCTTTTGACCGCCTGACCGCTCGTACATTCCCAGATAAATTGTTCAATCTGCTAGTGTGTCTTCGGAATCATTTTTTTCCATGTGAACAAACTTTAAACGTTTAACAACGTTTGTGTCGTGCATACACCCTGTTGCCATCTTGCGGCTGTGTTATATCAATACTGGCATGGGCGCATTACGCGCACGCTTATCTGCTTATAGTACTGATTGGTTTATGTTTCTGCTTTTAAATATTTTTTTGGAGCAATTTATGAGTTTGTTTTTGTAACTTTATGGTATGTATCCTGAGGAAGGCGATTAAACCGAAAGCGCTTGATATTTGTTAGTTTAAGCAGTGTTTGGTTGATAATTTTTTTTCGCGCAATTTATGTGTTTGTTTTTGTTACTTTATGTATCCTGAGGAAGGCGATTGAAGCCGAAAGCGCTATTTATTGTTAGTTTAAGCACTGTTTGGTTGATAATTGTCTCACATTTATCTTTTTAAATACCTATCTTGCCGGAATCCTCGTGATACAGTGCTCCAGAAAGGTCTTGTAAGATGTATACTATTCTTTACCATATATATATATATATATATATATATATATATATATATATTGATATACAGTAATTTATATATAAGCGTATGTATACTTTGTATTCGCTTTGCTAACTTGCTAAGTATGCTTAACTTAGCAGTAAATAATGTATAACAATGACGTCGAATGACGTAATAATAATAAATATAATTGCACATTACACAACAAAATATATGAAATATGATGTCTCTGTTTTATTGTAAAGGATACGGAAAGATAGGAATTCAGAGAGAAAATATTTATTAAACAATCAACGTGTGTCAACTATTACCTCAAAATCTAGTTGTGTAGAAAATCTTGATATGACCTCATCGTTTGACAGACAGAACTGTTTGAGTGACTGGAATCCGTATACTCTGTATATTTGCTTTAGAAGGTATACCCTGCACAATATAGAACATGATACATATCGCGTTATTTTAATATACAAATGAAATATTGTTTGGCTGTCTTCAGTGGCATGAACATAGTTGTAAGTGTAAAAATATTTAGACTTGATTTTGACTTGCATGTTTGCGATTGATTGATCTTCGTACCTTCTTACACATGCATCCCAAACATAACAATACAAACAGTGTTACAATAATACAATACTGTGGAAAGCGTTTGCTTCATATTTCACAATACTTTTTCAGTGTATGAATTAGTTATATTGTTAAATTACTTCCACGAAGTTATAAAAGTGTATACGACATGTTGTTTATGGAGTCATCAACTTAAATGTTAAAACATATATATCGTTATATATATTGTTAGGGAGCAAAAGTGTGTATTACCATCACGTATCGTTCTTACTGTCTTCAACAGTAATTTCTAAAACATATGAAAGCGCCAAACCAAGCAGATCAGTGCAACAAACTGCATTAACACACTAGTAGTTATTTATGAAGGAAACATTGGACTCCAAACCAAAAATAATTATTTTGTAAAACATCATTGGTTGATGGTTAAACAGTGGCTAGTAAGCATTGTGTACCCAGCGAGATGCATGTCACCACTGGTGGTATTTAATCCAGCCTCGATAAGCAGTTGCATATCTGTAGTTATGGGATCTTGGTCCACACGTCCGTCATGGACATATTTAGCAAGAATGACCAGTCCGTATCGAATGCCTGCCAACGTTAATAGCAAATTCGTATCTGTCTTTTCACTTTTGAGTGAAGCCTTCTGCAGGTACTTTGTAGCAAGTTGTACTTCGTTATTGTTCACAGATTCTTCGTATAACACATCCTATAAAATAACAAATTAATGCATTGGCTTATTGGTTGTCTATCATGAACTGTCGCTATTTGTGTAAACTACGTATATCTTTAGAAGATAAATGACACGATGATTACATTGATTTTCTCTTAACAATTTGATTATCCATAAATTTAAAAAAAAAGAGGTCCGAGAGGGCATGTAGCGCTGATATACAACTGCATGATATCCATAATGTTTGTTAATGAGTCAATTCTCATTGATTAACATCACTGACACTTGATACAAATACAGTGTGCATGCTCTTTATAATTGGCAAGGTTGATATGGCTAAAGGCTGATTATACAATGTTTCCGAGTTCTTACTGAAATTATCATTCTGATCAAGTTTGGTAATGACCGTATAACAATTGAAAGATCTGTAATGTAAATAGAGCAAAACATATCAATTTTTATTCAATCGTATAATTCAACTGGTTAAAACAAGCATTGATATAAACACTCTGGAGAAGTGTGGTAAATATGTAAATATGTCCAGGGCAAATACTCTGCTGTTTCCAGTCCAATATTGCTGGTACTTGAATCAAGGTAACATTATAAACATAAATTGGGGTGGAGAAGGTGGCTTGAGAGGAGAAAGGGGTGGGTATATGAGTAAGATATGACTGTTTTTGGCAAATTTGTCCGAGCTTTTAGTCATATTAACATGCGAAACAAGTTTGGTAAAATTCAGATGGTGTTCCGAGTCCTTATTAATATCAACAATCTGGCAGAGTTTGATAAAATAGGAAGAGAATAATGCCCTATCGTCTTAACTAGGCAAACGTTAACGAACGAAGAACGACGAGCGAAAACAGACAACGCGCCATCCTATAAGCTCGCATAACCTTTAGCCAGTAGAGCGAGCTAAAATCATAAACAAAATACACTTATGGATATGCTACTTATGAATGAGTAGACAATTACATAATGACTACGGAAATATAATTCAATAGATACGGTTAAGTTTTTCTAAAATTAATGTAGTTAATTACATAACACTCACCATAGTAAAATATCGGAAACAAAGCATACATCAATTAATAATAACTTTAAGCTTGCTATCAGCAAATCGTTCATTGTTGATTACCTTCAACATTATCTGTGTAAAGAGACAACATGAATATTTAAATTGTTATAATTACTGAGTATATTTAAACCAATATTACCTCAAAGCATTGCACGACCATAACATACAGTTGTAATAGAGTGTGTTCTTTCACTTCTGTAGTGCCCTCCAATATGACTCTTGCATGTTGGATGTATTCGTCTAAATACTTTACAACTTTACTTTCACTAATTTTAAAAAAAGAAAATAAATACTTCAAATTGGGTATTTGTGTAGTTCTAAAGTAAACTTAACAATTATATAACTGTATAACTTAGTACTTTAGGATAAAACAGTACCCTGTCTGCGTTTCGACATAAAACATACAGAATGTATTTAAAATCAAATAGCATACAAACCAAACAGCCTACTGCATGAAATGGTTTAAATATTAATTCTAGAAGGGTGTTCTTCGGAACACTTGTGTCGCCTGTCGTATACTTTTCATTTATGAGCTTGGTTAGGTTGCAGGTTAACGTTTTGTGAATGGGGCATAACTCTGCCAAAATGAAAGTCAGATTTATTGGAATGAGTAACAAATTTGCTTAGGTTACGATGAAGATGTGTGTAAAATTTCATGAACACAGTTCACATTATTTTTAAGTTATGGCCAAGATAAAGTTGCAGGTTAAAGTGTGACGGACGGACGACGACGCATAAGCTGATCCCTAAATGTATGTCATGCTAGGCAGGCGACACAATATTTATGTTGCTTTACATTGCACTCGCATCTTCATGCACGTGCTACTCTGTATTCACTTAAACGATATAAAGCAATAACGAAACAACAAATGTAAATTAGATGACGTATCAGTATTTGACCACGGTTTAATCTACCATATAAGGCCAGAAAAGAAAACACCTGTGTTTCTGGTTACTTCAGCTGAAAACATTTTTTTTTTTTTTTTGGCCCATGTGGTTTGGACGATGTTAAAGGTATCTTTAACTTTCTCAAGTAGTTAATTTGTAGTGATTTTGCAAGGAGAGAAGGAAAACAACCTCATGATATCTTCTTAACTTGTTTGTTTTGAATAAAATAAATTGAAAACACATATTTTCTGCCATTACGAGTTTACATAAGTTTGAATGTTATAATTTCCTGAGGCTGGGTGGTATTGGAAGAAAAAATCTGCTGACAGCCTGTCATGATATTTTGCATTACTTCTGCTCTGTCCTATGGCTGCATTTTCCAATTCTAATAGCCAAAGCGGACGCGCAGTGCACCGTGGAGGCGTCCGTGTTTTAGCTCATGTTTCGGACTCAATCTTTTCGTACATTACCGTTTCGTACCCAGCTTTTTCGTCCTCTTTTTTTCTTTTTCTTTTTGTTCATCCTTTTTTTTTTGATAAAAAAATGTAGGGTCGGCGCCAAAAAATAGGGACGGGTAACCAGAATACACAGGTATTTTTTTCTGACCTAATTTGTTATTTTATACGAATACTACTGTTTAACATGTCAATGCGAAATACCGTGTTTGTGTTATACATGTACTACCGCGTTATTACAACAAAATCACTTACCATGACCGGACTAATAATTTCAGCAAAAACGATCTGAACACTGGAGTTGCATCTACACTGTCAGCAAAGACAGTCACTTGTTGTGTGAGTGGTATCTGTGTTCGTTGGTCGCTTGTCACATGGAAAAGCAAGTGGTTTACCATTCCTTCTGTAGGAGGTTCACTACCAGCGAAACACAGCTCCGAAATTACCGCCATATAAAATGAATTGCATCTCTGTTGGAAGGATTTTAAACACTTCATCTTGACCCTAGAAAAACGATATATCAACACGTTCCATTGAATTCAAATATTTGATATTGAGTAATTTAGAATCAGTTCAAACGTACTGTCTACTACTTTAAGAGGGTATATTGTAGAGGCATGCTTTTTTGACTTCATATGCTGGATGCACCTTTTTCAACCATTCTTTTACATAGTAATAAGCAATCGTTTAAGAACATAACTTAGCTATTCTGTTATAATTTCCACTATTGTTGTACAATGTTCCTATGCATTATTTCGGTGATAGACATTTTTGAAACATTCACCCATTTATCTGAGTTTGTTACAACACTATTCGGAAGTATGGTGGTTTCAAATGATGGTTTCAAAATGTTTGAGTTGTATTACCTAATGCATTTACGCTGGGTTTGACAACATATGATAAACATCTTCTTGCACAATTCTTATTAACAACCGATTAAAATTAAACTATTTAATTTGTATTAAAAAAGCTTTACTGAATTGAATTGAGTTGAAGACTTTATTTTAAGAGTTAGCCCAGTTAGTAAACTAATAATCTTCACTGAGACCCTCTTTACAAAGTAAATTATTAAACACAAACATATATACAATTTGTCGTGATCGCGTTTCCAAAGGTCCATTATCTTGGAAACAAAGGTGTTCACAACAAATAAAAATCTATGTTATAATTCAATAACGATTTTAATGAAAGAAAACAGTTATATAGACCTTTTCATCCACTTTGTATAATTATTTGAAAAAGATTCAACTGACGTGAACGATTTTATATGCTCTGGGATTTCGTTCCAAATTACTGTCCCAGAGTAAGACATACTTCCTTTAACTAGCTTCTTATTTGGCTTTGGAATTGTAAAGTTAATATCATAATGAGATCGTAAATTGTGAGAAACATACATTCAGCTTTATTAAGAACAATTATTTTGTCCAATGTTATAGCATTTATAGTGTTCATGGTGTTCATTGCATCATTTAAACATATAAATTCGTTGCCTAATATAATATGACAAGCTCTTCTTTGTATTTTTAAAAGACTATTAATGTGTCCCTTCGTCGTATTTTCACAATGTTTCAAAAATCTAAATGTGGCTGAATATAAGCCTTACAGTAAATAATTCTATATTTATGAGGAATTCATAGTTTTTTTTGTCTAGATAAAAGCCACATATATGCTGATATTGTCTTCCGAATGCGTGTTATATGTTCACCCCACGTACGGTTGTCATTCGGGTTTATGCCTAATACTTGACTTCCAGAGGTCAATTAAATATCAATGTTATTGAAGTTAAAATATATAGGCGAGTGGTGTAGTACTGCGCGCGTCTGAGGTGTTGTAACTTTTATGTGTCAAGTACATGTATACGGATCAGCAATTGCTTAATATTTAATATATATCATCAACCTAATGCGACTAACTAGCTTAACTAGAGCATTCCATTTAGAAGACCTAGCGCAATCAGGTCAGTAAGATGGTGTATCTTTTGTTATCTATGCGTGTTTATAATGATGATGTTGACATGTTACCGTGTCATGCAAGACCATTCAATTAACATTAATAACATATAGAAGTTTATGGATGGGTAAATAAGATGTTTATATCACATGATGTTTAATTTGCTTTTGTCATCCAATGCTATTTAAATAACATGTTTATCTTATTGAAAGCTTCTATGCAGTTCTATGACGTTTTATGCCAGTATAAATACGGACTTTTGGGGTTGATAGTTGTTCAGTATTTGGTTTAGTATTTACTTTAGTAGTTCAGTATAAAGTTAAAAGAAAGATTGTGAATATAATGGATGTTATTAAATTAAAAATATACTGGGAAAAGATTTCTATTAACAATTATTGTACTCATCTATACCAAAGGTGACAATGGATTGTTTGGACTATTGTCAAAACTAATAATTGGATAAAGGGACACTTGACAAATTGGAGTAAAGGGATACTTGGAAATATTATTATTTGGACTTTATTCTTAAAACGGCTTTTAAATAGATACTAGATCTAATGTGTGTGTATTCTGCAAGCGAATATTTTTCATTGAACTATTTGAATAAATGTGTTGATTATATTTTAAAATGTGTTGATGCTAGTTTTGCACTTCCTTTTTTTTTTTTACATTTTACCCATAATATGTAGACAGAGTGGACAAAAGCACCAAACTTTCTATGATAGTAGTTGGTAGTCTAACTTGAAAATTGAAAAGGGTCCCCAAGGTCACAGGTCATTCTGTTACTATGTTTAGCACATTTCAAAATGTCCGCGATCTAAATACTTCAAGACAGCACTATATTCTTAATTATGGCTTAGAAGATTTACACAGAAATGTTTTATTTTGTTTTTGGTCTATGTGTAAGCTCCTCTATAATATTATAAATGTGCCCCCTCCCCCATGTGAACTATTTTTAGCACATTGCAAAATGCTTAAATACAGCAATATATTCTTAATTATGGCTTAACTCAAAAATAATTTACAACGAAATGCTTTATTTTATTTTTGGCATAGATTTAAGCTGCTCTGTATTATAATAAATGTCCCCACCTCTCACCCCAGGACAGCGGGCTAATAACGCTTCTTTTCTTGATTTAGATCTCTCGATTGAAAATGGTAAAATAATTAGCAAAATCGATGACAAGAGAGATGATTTTAATTTTGACATTGTTAATTATCCCCACTTGGATGGGGTATATGTGTCTCAACTTATTCGTTTTTCTAGAGCTTGTACTCGAGTTGAGGATTTTAATATTCGTAATCTTTGTATAACTAAAACGTTACTCAATCAGGTTTACCGTTACCATAAACTTCGTAAAACCTTTGCAAAATTTTATTATCGTAACCCTGATCTTCTTTCCAAATATAAAAGTAATTTAAGGACTCTTCTGCGACAAGGACTATGACAACCTGACTTATACTTATTATATTTACACGAGCATATTTGTGTTTTACTTATATTGCCTATTGATGCTGCCTTGATGGTTAGAGATTAGATCATGGCGGGGATTTCTTTATTTACACTGTCCTGTTTTAATGGGATGAAAGTAGGGTAAGTGTGAGGTTTGGTGCACCCTAGAGCCGGTTTAAACCCCCAGTGGTCTTCTTTGCCACTGACCGTTCCAAGGCGGTAGCCCTATTGTCAACCATTTTTGTGTTTGTGATGTCGTTTGCATTTATTATTGCTTTTGCCTTCTTGTTTGTCTGTTTGCGTGTTTGTTTCTGTGTTTTGTGGTTTACTGCCCTTCTTGAATGCTACTTTCCCTGTCCGATCTTTTTATATTTCTTTTCAAGTTTCCCACACTCATACAGTCTCATACAGGCCATACTTATGTAACACATAAGAGAGTTCAGCACATAGAGGATGGAGGCTCAAAGTACACACTCCCATACATATACAGGCTATCGTTCACGTTACATGTACGGATATACCCCATGTATTGTACCGAACACAGAAGTAGTTTGCTTCAAGTTACATCCCATACATGTCATGTTAACACATCAGCACATAGATGCGGAAGGCTTCAAACTACCCACACATGTACAGATACTGGCATTACCCGTCATGTTACACGAAAGTATATAACCATGTATTATACAGATGACCATAGAGGCAGTGGACTTCAAGGCAATAAAGACAAAACCTGTCATGTTAACTATTAAGAATACCCACGTATTGTATAGAACATAGATGCAGGTCTAAGGTTTCAAGTTGTGCGCACACACGTATTGTACATAACGTAGAGGTAGCAGACTTCAAGCTAGTCACACTCATACAGATACAGGTCATACCTGTCATGTTACACGTAAGCGTGGAGCCAAATATTGTACGGAACATAATAGGCTTCTAGCTGCCCACACTCAAACAGATATAGACCATTCATGTTATGTTACACCTAAGTATACACCCACATATTGAACAGAGCCAAGAGGAAGAGGGCTTCAAACTACCTACACTCATATAGATACATGTCATTTTAGTCATGTTACACTTAAGTATATACCCACGTATTGTAAAGAACATACTTGTAGATACAGATGGCTTCAAGATGCCCACACTCATACAGATACAGACCAAGCCCGTCAAGTTACATGTATGATCACAACCACATACTGGACACAACACTAAGACAGTGGGCTTGAAGTTAACCACACTTATACATATATACAGACCCTACCTCTACCTGCCATTCTTGTCAGGTTGCAGGTAGGCCCACACGTACGTATTGTATGGAAGATAAAGTCAGAATGCTACAAGTAGCCTATACTCGTACATATTTAGGCCATACATGTCAATTGACACGTAACTATACACCCATGTATTGTACAGAACATAGTTTCAGAAGTCTTCAAGTAGCCCATACTCATATAGAGTTAGGTCATACCTATCATCTTACACCACATATTGTACAGAACATTGAAACAGCCACCAACACACATAAAGATATAATCCATACCTGTCATGTGACAAGTATACACCCACATAGTGTCAGAAGGCTTTAAGTTACTAACACCCATACCGATAAAGCCAATACCATACACGTAAATATATATATACAGACAAAAATAGAGTCAGAAGGCTTCAAGTAGCCCACGCTCAAGTACACACCAACCCATTGAAAAGAATCTAGAGTAGCGAGCTTCAAATTACTCATTTCCACACAGATGCAGGCCATACCTGTCATGTTACACATAAGACCACATCTACACATTTGTACAGGACATAGACACAGCAGGTTTCAATATACATCCATAAATGTACAGGCCACATCTGTCATGTTACTGGCAAGATCGCACCCAAGATGGTTTATATCTAAATTTTAAACAAAAACACAGTAAATAACGGAAACTGATACAAACATGTTTTTTATTGAATTATTACAAAAATCAGCAGTTTTAGTCCTTTATTTATTTATTTTTGGCAAAAGACCCACGTCATTCTTTCTTTCTTTCTTTTTTTTCTCCTTTCTTTCTTTCTAACTTTCTTTATTTATTAATTATTATAGGAAAGGTATCATTACACCGAGAGTGACATATGAAACTAGGGATATTCTGACATTTCTGATTTACGAACCTTTGGCGACCCTTTCTCACATTTGGCTGATACTTTCATTGGCCAGTCTGATAATACAAAGGTTAACACATATCTTGATATTAGCCCTCCCGAATTCCAGACGGACTACAGTGAACATAATATCCTTCTGTTAGTTTGAATGATGAAAATTCCAGTTAGTTATTTTACTAAACCTGGGATCCTGATGAGAAAATGGCGACCATATGATGTTCCTACCAAATTGTGGCTCCTATTTCATATAGTCAGGAAATGCTCAGTTTGGCCCAAAAAACTCCTGTGTCTGACCACTTAGACATTTATAAGACATATCACACGATTGTGTATCATTTCAGGAGGTCAAACATCAAAAAAGGATGTTTCACGATACTGTATGTCTTGAAGCTATTCCAATTAGGAATTTTAAGACAAAGTCTACTGTGAAGGCTCTGGTCACGTTTTTCACATTAGTTGGCCTTCCACAATATGTTCAGTATGATCAAGGGTCAAATTTCTAAACTTAGCCCTTAAAGCTATGTTGACGTTATTGTTAGAGATTGCCTGTTGATGAGATGTTCTTGTGTTTACACTGTAGATGTGAACTTGAGTGCTAAATATAGGAAAATGTAAGCCAATTATTATGCCACACTGCCTACTGACAGTTTCAAGTTGATAACGCTGTCTTCACCATTCTGTACATTGTGTCTGGTCCTGTTCGTTGATTGTTTAATATGCTCATTTGATTTAAATGTGTTCATACAAAAAGTCATGTGTTGATTATGAACAATTTTCATGTTACCATACAAGCCCTACGCAACACGCCAAGTCTATACAAGACGGTAATAGTATGGTACTAGTATAAGTATATACACAAGAGTCCAAGACCTAAGAGATAGCTGTGATAGGATTGCAGTTTATGAATAAAAGCAATCATTTGGTGCTAAATTGCATAAACATACGAGTATAATAAATCGTATTTCGAAAGGCGTAAATTATATAAGTATTATCAGTTTTATAAAATAAGTGTGGTATAAAGTTATATATTAAAAGACACACGCTTTTCAACATACCATTCTGAGGCATCTGATTCGTCTGGGTCAAAGGAAAAGTCTATTGCCTTTTTGCAGGTAGGACATGTAGCGGCTATTCCCGTTGACCTACTTGTATTATAGCACACGTTGCAAAGCAAGTGTTGACAAGACAGCAGCATCATGGATTGTATGTCTACTCTATCTACGTTACACTGGTCACATCGATCGAAATCCCTTCATAAAATAAAAATAACATGTACTGTTGATTAATAATAGAACATACTTTTGCAAGTGATCTATCTCGTATACATATTTTATTCACTAATTTATTCGTATTTTTCAAATGATTATGTATACATTAACATTTAATGTTAAATTTAACAGCAAGAACAATAAATGTTAAAATGCAAGTATTTTTAAATATATCTTATATCTGTAGCTTTGTATATAGTTAATGATAACCACAAAAAAACTAAAATTAACAGTCGTTCAAAGAGCCTTGCACTACAGTAAATACATTGTAAGTATTACATTACACAGAGAAATAAAGTATGCGTTATATATTTACAACATAGATGTATAAACACAATGTGTGTTAAGAAATTCGGTCATTAGTTTATGAAACAATCATTAATTATAAAAGGCACAATCAAATAAACGTGTTGCTCTATTCATCTTTGCGGCATAGTTGGCAAGGATCTTTAAGAAAATAAATAGTTTGAGTGATGTACTCGAACAACTGATTACATTTTCATTTCAGTGTTCTTAATGATAAATAGTGAATTTGGGACTAAAGTGTTGGACAATGTTTTTGTCTTCCTCTTTTATGTATGCACCACGCTATGGACACATATTACAATCTAAAAACATAGTTTGAAGTTTTTAAAATATAATAAATTAATTAACGGATTGAACATTAACAATACGACATACAACTAAATAATGTACACTATGGTGTAGCGATATAGTCATATAAAATAAAATATATGTGCAAGAATACGAAAGTTAGTGCAGTAATATGAACAATATGATCAACATGTCTTAACGCAATACAAGTTATAAGAGAGCAAGGATTGTTTACCCAAATAGGTGCTTCAATACCATCTGATTGCATTTCTTCAGAAAACGTTCAATTGAATCTAGTGCTGATTTTTCTTTGACATTTAGATTTTTCAGATACTGAAAAGACACAATTATTTACTGGAGTATTTGTACTCATAATCATATTCATAATTATAAATTCCAAAACGATATACTGCATTGTACATTTTTAAATACAACAGGATGTGTGTGTTATGTATGGCTCTTCTCAGTGCAAACAAGCAATGCTATATTACCCGGACAAGTACATAGGCTCCACTTAAAGCTATATGAAATTAAAATGATTGTTGACCTAAGTTGTGGAAAGTATTAACTATATGTACTAATGAAACGGATTAATAAAAACAAATTAAACTCATCGTTATCAGTCTCATTAACAGGTGTTTTGTATAACAACTTCAGATGTGAAAACGACGACCTATTTAATGACACATGACATGTATTGTTACCTTCTAAAATATTTTGAACAGTTTATACTTATTAAGTTTTATCGTTTTACATTTTGTAACATTAAGTTTAATCTTTTCATTAGCTTATATATTATGCAAATACTAAAATGTGGATAAACTGGAAGCATCAGACATTAACAAGAGAGAAACGTAGCAGACTCGGTTTTATTGAGCATGTTCAGGAGAAGCAATATAAGCTTCAATATACAGTTGGTGTCTACTTCAGTAATTCGGTTATTTCAATGGAATATAATTTGCCCATACATATAGAAGGCAAAATCCAAGAACTTCATGCCTAATGATTACGTAGTTGAAGTTGTCACTTCATTTAAATACATATGGTTAAACAGTCTTTGTTTTAAAACAACATTTCACATAGGATGGTGATCGTTTTGTCAACTACCACATAACCGGTATATACAAATTGGTTTCATTTTAGTTTTCAATATTTCCTCCAGCTAATCATAGTTATGGAAGGAAATCGTTATTGGTCCACTGCTATAATTTGTCAATTCATGAATTACACACTTGTTAATCATGCATGACGATTGCAGAAAATGTTTGAAAATTACTATCTGCATTCTGCATATACAACTACAAGAGAAACCCTGTCGAAGCTATATGTTGTATCGAACGTTTTTATAAATATTATATGCTTAGGAATCACTTGATTAATTTAATTGATAAATAATGAATACTACCATAGCAATATAAAGTTTCTATCTTATATTTGTTATTGTTGTTGCATAATGCGATTTAATAACATATATGGTTCTCAAAACGAGCAGATGATATCAACGTTGAACAGGAAATGTAAACATTATAATTGTTGTGAAACATTTAGTAATCTAAAACATGTCATTGCGTGTTTTACACGAAAATGTAATTATTTAATTAATGCAGTGATAGTATAGAAGCCCAATTTTACTTACAGTGTTTTATAACTAATATAAGCTGAATCAATACAAATGACATTGACGGAGGTTTTTTAATATTTCAATAGTAAAAGCAAAATATAATGGTGTATAAAGCATAATTAATTTAGTACTTTAAATCAATGGCTGAACATTTTTAGACTCTGCAAACAAGTAATGGGGAATATGCGCTTTGTTAATGAGCAGTAAGAATGTGCCCAATGTAAAGATAACGGTAATTATGTATATAATGGTCATAATAAACAAACACCATTATATTGCATATACATACTGCCCATAGTAGTGCACATGTTGTGTCCTTTTGCATCGGGAACGGTTCTGGCAAGTAGACATGCTCTAGGTACAGTTTAACAATTACCACAAGCGACCATAATTGTCTGCATCTGTAAAACATAAATTGTTCTTAGTGTCTGTGTGTGTTTGTGGTTGACTGTCGTCCTTGAATGCTACTTTTCCTGTTCGATTTTTATTACTATTTTAACATGTCTATGCATTTGACAAAAATCGTGTTTGCCCAAAATATGCAAACGTTATTTTGTTATTTTCAAACATACACTTCGTTTAGATTTAAGGTAATAAAAATCCATTGTTTAACCTTCCTGTACTGAAGAAGAGATTGAACTCATTTCCGAGAAATGGTTAAATAATACACACTTACTTGCATCTTAAGTGCTGTGTTTTTTTATGCATATATACAAAAACACATCTACATATTTTACAATAATACATGACCCGCATCATTTCTCAAATACTACTAAAATGCATATATATGATAAGTGAATTTCACATTTCTGACACGTTGAATAACTTTCCTACATTTAAAATATGGGTCGGTATAATATCGTACTAACGTTCTCGTTGACAATGTACAACAATATAGTTTAAATCAATATATTTCTATATTTGATTGAAAATACTTCAAACAGTTAGCTGAAGATTTGACAAGTAGAACCGAGAATAATAGTATATTAATTACAAGTGAATGTACATACGCCTGTAACTCCTCTTCATGTGCGGCGTGTTGTGATAATAACTGTTCCACTACTGGTCTGCATGTGTATAGCCGTCTCAAGAGATCTTGTTGCTCTTTTTTGTCGTTCAGTAAGCGAGGTTCAGACGGAATAAGCTCTTTCAGTATAAGTTCAAGTAACACATACATCTGCAGACAAAAGCAAAATTTCGAAACTGTTTTACACAGCAACGTTCCAAAACACACACGTAATTTAAATAGCAAATACTTGGGTTAATACATATTTTACATTAACGTGTACGCATAAAATAGTTAACAATAGTGTGTGTGTGTATGTGTGTGTGCGGTGCGCGCGTGTATGTGTGTGTGAAGTTGGGGAGGTGGTGGTGTTGGTGGAACACATTGCATATGCATGTCTCTTGAGTTGTGTATTAGTGTTGTTTTATAAAATAGTAATTGGTATGTACATGTCTGTGCAAAAAACATCTTCCACTCATTTCAATTGCCCTGCAAATGGGTTTCTCGATGATCGAAAATAAGTATAATACAAGTGAATATAACACATCAACAGAGATAGGAAAATCAACGCAAGTATTCTTTGAATATTCATGAATATATAACCAGGAATAATAACGATTGCACATAAACACCACATAAAATATTCATGGGAGCAAAACATTTTAGTACAATAATAAACCCCTGCAACGACCTTAACACTAATGGCCCTTAGTTTCCCGTGAAAAGTGTCACACAACTGGCCGCATAATACTATCTATCGAATGCCATATTGCCCAGCTTGAGCAGTCTCGTGATAGTATTTGTGTTACAGTCTATTAATATTCCATCTCACCTGCGATAAGCACTTCTACTGAAGATATTCAATATGTCATTGATAATTAAATATCAGTCGGAGTACTCTCTTAAAGATAGTAAACATACATAAGTGATATACTTTTTAAATATCACCTGATATATGTTGTTCTATATAGCAATGACAAGTATAATGACAATCTTTATGAAAATGTTAAATTATTGTTTCAATTCGGCACAAAATATATTTGGCAAATTAACCTACCAATCGGTTGATTTAAATAAAACAAAACGAAACGGCCTTTAGGGTAATAGTGAGGTTTGGTGCACCCTTTAACCTGGTTTAAACCCCCCAGCGGACTTTTTTCCACCGACAGTTCCAAGGCGGGAGCCCTATTGTCAACCATTTTGTGTTTGTGATGTCTTGTCTTGTCTTTTATTCTATTAATATTCCTGAATACTGATTATGTCTTAGTAGTATGCAGTTAAAACAAAAGTATTATTAAAATCCCAGAAAGGTGTGCGAGCGTGCGTGTGTGCGTGCGTGCGCGTGTGTTTCGGCTCCCCATGATGAAATAAGCTTATGGTTGACTTTCTGTTACAACTTTTCTGGAGGGGATTCAATACAAAGACAGTCAGATGACTTTTTTGATATTATTTCGCCATATGTTTGCCATTTTGTTATATTGTTAACTTTCTTTGATATGTTTACATTTTTAAAATGGAAGTGTTCTAAAATGGAAGCTACAGGATTGCTATCATAGTGATATAAAGACATACAGTTATCAATTAACACTAGCTAGCACTAGTTAACACTACTTATAATATACGAAATGTGTTGTTCACATTCGTAGTTATATTTATGAAATATTAATATTTCCTTATCTAAAACACGAAGTATGAATCTTTATACACGTAGGAAGTCATGACGTATTTTATCAATACGAATCTGTTTAGTCAACATGTAGGGTTATGAATTATCTCGCCTGCTTCTGATGGGTAAAGCCCATTGTGTCATTGCTACACCGCCTCTTAACGAAATCTACATTGAACTTTCTAATAAAATAACATTTGTCCTGAATAATCGAGCATAAATGAAAATCGGAATATACTTCATATCCTTGAACTGTTACCTTCGCGTCATAATTGAATCGTCAGACTCCTGCAGCTATAACATGGTGTGTCTACGCCCACGTTGTCTAGCTGGGATGCAATACCAAAGATGCTTATCGTAGGTCCTTTTGCTTCTTTTATCTTGCGTTTTAGAAATATTTAGTATACATATTCTTATCTGTGTGTTTTTTTTATAAGTTTGCTTAATATATGGACGTTTTCAAAACAATACAAAATCCTGTGGAAGTTGCTATTTCACTCAGTATCAAGTTATATGAAATACTTAACACTTAAGCTATATATAAATGTCCGTTTAGAAAATGTGAATTACGAAATTGTCTTTAAATATTTTGTATATATAGTAATCAATAGTTTAATACTTAAGCATTAAGTATGTGTTTTTTTTATAAAACATAAGATTGTTTGCCACTATGTATTCCCCTATCATCCTGCATGTTGTTTTACAGAAAAAAATGTTTGAAGTGACATTCTTAAATACTCTAGTAGCTAAGAGCGTCATTTATCAAAACACGTACAACTAACCGGTGTAAACATAAACGTTCGTTCGGTCACGTAGGTCAACACGTAAGTTTATACTGCCAATGTATATATGTACCGTTTGAATGAAATGCACATGCAATATCATTTTTCAAACTCAAAACATACCGAGTAATCTGCTGTATAGCAAGATTTAGCTGTTAACGAATCCTTCCATGTGTCAAACAGTGCTTCCCAGTTATGACTGATATGGCATCTGACAGTGTAACTTGCTGTTCTCATTGTTGCAAACATAGGTTTCAACTTTCGAGCTGTTTGGTGCACGTACAGTAATTTCAAAACGAGTGAACCGTCTTGCTTTTCTATCCAGCATGTTGCTGCTTCATTCCGAACAACAGTGCATAACACCTAATGAGAAACATACTAAACAGTAGATAAATAATATTAATATGTATTACACTGATAACAACTAAAACCAATTGTTATTCAAAATTTAAAATAAAATAATTATGATAACACGGTCTTATTGGTGTCTTTATACCCATGTATTTTTAGTGCAGTATATGTCTGGTAAAACATATAACTCATGCTTTATTTTATTTCAGAAGTGAGCTTTTTTGGGAAATGTCGACCTTTTAATTGCAGTTCACAAATTATCACTTCAATACATGCAGATTATTTAACTGCTGGGATCGATTACAGTGAAATCCTTCATAAGGTGGTAGATTGTCCTATATTCGAACCCAGTAGTTGAATAATATGTTTATTACATTTTAAATCAGTTTATCCGTGATTTTTACCAACATATTTAGCTTTATTGAACGTTATCGGCGGACGACGTTGACGTCAGCAACACTTTATTGACGTCATGTTTCAACGTCACAGTTAGTTATATTTAATATTTAATAACAGTATGTTATAACAGTCCCGTAGCCAGCCCTGAAATTTAACCGATGCAAATACCTCCGGTGGCCAAAATCTTGCAATACCAATACCAATAAATTGTTTAAAGTTTTCATTTTTATTTACGAATATTATACACATTAGTAAAAACATTTACACGTGAAATACGGATATGTCAGTTGCCTAAATCTAAAAATTGAATAGCTGAATGTGTCGAAATTGTAGAGCTTATTAACTTTTAAAATCTCTGTCAAAAGTATTTCACTCTTACAATGATTTTTGATATATTTGTGAGTTGACAATAACAGATATGGAGAAAAACGGATCCAGTTGGTTACAACAAATACATCCAAGGCCTCATAAACTATATTTATCCTAAAAGACCTGTCTGTGAATCTTTCTAAAAATAGAAATTTGTCCGTAGGACAAGGATGCCTACGCTATTGCTTCACATATATGTACGGAAATTGTCTTTAGGACAACATTAATTTCGTGAATGTTTACTATTCTAAGGAGAATAACTCTAGATTAGCCGATGCGATAGGGCATGTTATCTAACTTGGTTGAGACATTGTTATCATATACAATTTGACGAAGTTTGCAGAAGATTGGATAACAATTACTTAAAGCAGAAATTGGTCCTAAATCAACAAATCCGCTTTTGATATGTTTTTAAGTATTAAATATCATTATAAATACGATTATTACTATGCCATTGATGTATGTTCAGTAAAAATATGTTTTTAAAGATAAAAATCGAACAGGCGAACAGGCATTGCTAAAATATCGAAAAAAATATAAGGGGAAAAACTCTTGCACGAATTACCGGAAGTGACGTCATTGGGAACAAACTATTTTTTGTTTACATTGGGACTGAACGCAAAACAGTATACCTTGTGTGAAAATGCGAGAATTAAGCGATCATGATACCGAGTCAGAGGAAATGCCCGTGATAAGACGGTTACACAATGTGCAACCTTACGATTTTGAGACAGAATACGTGTCTGAGGACGAAAATACATCGGATTCATCAACTGATGATGAAGTCGAACGCGGTGCAAATGGAGAGCTTGTAAAGACTATCGTGTCATGTCATTCGTTACGTTCAGCGGTTCATCACACTATTCACTAATCTAACAAAATAGTGTCATTATACACTGACAGCAACAACAAACAAAAAACAACGTAAACATTGTTTTCATCGAAATCTGACAGAAAGTCACCCGCAACACTGCAATATCTTGGTACATACACAATAACCGCGAAATGTAGTATATTCCGAATGAATTGACCTGGTCTAAATACGAGCCTCAGATTTTTTTTGCCGATAAGTAGACATGGAACAAATATATTTATTAGATATTATCCATAATTGATAAAAAAATTAATGAAAACAATAATAAATGAAACAGCATATAATTTCTATAGTATTATATATTTGCCATAAGTCGCCATTAACACCAAACACTCTAGGAGCGATGTTTGTAATATGACACGCTCTCTAGTCTCCACTGCCCCCAAGAATCAATACAGACTAATCAAATACTGCGGTGCACTATTGAAGTACAGCCTAATTAGGGTACATACGTCGGTATATCACAAAAGCACGCACCATTTAGGGAAACCTAGTTTTATGATATATTTCCTGTTTATTGCAATTACTTGAGCGGTGTAATACCGCCGAAGGCAGACGCGTATTGCACAAGACGGATATATCACATGATATGCGAGCTCTAATTGTCGCGCACAAAGACAGAAAAATACTATGATTTAAATAATATAGCCAAATGTATTATGAGCACGATATAGACAGTTAGTAAGTATACTTACTCATGTATACTTACTCCTGATATACAGATCGAAAACAGACCAAACATATGCAATTGCCATAATATAAAGTATATTATTCTATTATACTTGTTTTACTTATTGCACGAGCTAAGAGGCGTTATTGTTGTTGTTTTGCCTTAAAACATTACTGAATTAACATAAAAGCTAGTAATATTATTAATTTTCTGCCTTGTAATAGATATCCATGAAACATTTTGTATTTTTTTTCAAATCCATGGACCTATATATGTTGATAATATATATTTATAACACTATTTGCAGAAGGGGTTTATAATTTAAAATTATTAAAATTAAAATTTTGGAACAAAGACACAGTGTTTATTTCACCGGATTCATTTAAATTTATATGCTGAACGTTCTAAGCAATATTTTAAAAAATGACGGCTACATATTATTAGCGCCGTCAACTCTGCATTGATTCACGTAAAGACGCATGCTTTTAATTCAACAGCTAAACATTCACGGTGTATATAAAGATCTAAGACTATACACCTTTCTTCAAATTATCATACGTATACCCGATGAGGTGCTAAGATAATTGAACATAAATTTCAATCTTACTTCATGTATGAATATCCTCCTAAACGCCGGTCGAATAGGCGAATACAACTTGCTTGGAGACGGCGGGGTAATGCACTTCTCATTTTTATAGTCAAATATCGTTGGTACCGCTGTTGCTTTTAATATGCATGGCCTTTTGTTCTCCAAATTCAAAGATAATGAAACAAAAGGATGGACTTCCCACGAAGTCAACTCAAAATGTTTGCTACAAACTCGCGCCTCTTTCGTAGGTTCCCACTTTCTTGACGAGTGGGGCGATTTTCTTCGGTAACGGTCTAACCACACTTCAGGTCCTAATATATCATTATCTCGATTAGGGAAACGAAAGAAACTTAGGTTATTATCTTGTCCTTCTTTATGCAAACTTTTTTACCTAGCAACAGCACACGGCATTTTTAACAAGTACCATAAAATGTAATCCTACATAGACAATACTATACAACTCAATGCGACACGGCTAATCGTTTGGTACCAATGACGTCACAGGATCACGTGACACTTACCAGGGCGAAACTCGAAGCGTGTGCGCTATGAGATAAAATTGGCTACTGTGAGAAAACGGGACAAGCAATAAGTGTAAGATTTGAACAGATTGTATATTATATATATATATTTCCGAATATATACTCAAAAGACACGCCATATTTCACCTTTAAGTTTTCATGTTTTTTGACAATTCCAAGGGTTGTAACTTTAGAATTACTGATGCAATGTGTCTGATTATCAAACATGGCTGTGACATTCTGCCAATATACAATTGGACCTAATTTAGAGATGATTGCATAACAAATGCACAAATTGGAGTCCGGACACCGTTTTTCATCAACATTTACGACGGAAAAAAGGTATATTAGGCGTAATCTCCATATATTCAAGTATCCGAGATCCCTTTACTGGCAATAATTTAGTGGCTTGTAGACCGGAACATATATCAACAATTGATGTATATTACTAATCATTACTTCAAGTACGTGATTACAACTTAATTCCTAAAAGCGATGGAAAAGCTTATATTAGATCTTTCTAACTTTATCTGAAATGTAAACGTAAACAGAAACGTAATCCGTAATTAATAAAATCTGAGGGACTTTCACAAAGATGATTGTCAAAATTATGAATACGATACTTACTACAAGTGTGCATGCATTTATTAGTATATTAATTGTGATTGTTTTCTTCTTTTCACCGAAGAAACAGAAAACTTAATAACATTTGGTAACAAATGCCATGAGTGGCGCCAAATAGAAATAATAATGTAAATTATTTAATCTCCGCTATAGCATGTTCGACACAAACTCTTTAACATGGAATCAACCTGTTTAACTTCCGACACTTTCTTTCCTCTCTGTTTTCACGTATTTATTTGTTATGTGGAATTAAGGGTTATAAGAGCCACTCAGTAACACTTGGCGTTGCTCTTGTACACTCGGTTTGGGCTGTTGAGACTATCTCTCCAGTGTCATGGATGAATATTGTCCCCAAGCAAAACATGTCCCCAAGCAAAAAACATTCTCCAGGCCGCCGCCACGGGCGATCTTGGCTACCGGTTTCTTGCTCATTCTCAAGGTGGGTTGTGGTGGGTAGGGTCAGCGATGTAATGTGTACGTTATAGTTTGTTTGTTTGTTTGTATGGGGTTTTACGTCATTTTCAACACATGAAGGTTACATATGACGGTCAATATTTTGTGGTGGAGCAGATCACTCATTTTCCTGAGTAGAACCAGTACCTACACCTCCCGCCATCCGTAAGAATTGACACTTCTTCACTTACAAGTCGAGTTCCCGTGTACGTTATAGAGAACACGAATACCTGAATATCACCAGAGAGTAGTCATTTAAAAAATGAAAGCAATAATGCGTACGTCGTTATGAGTGTTGATAGTCAAGGTCAAGGTCAGAGATGGTGTATGAATGTAATCCAAGTGAGTGTTTTTTCGCTATGCTCCAGCAGGTCATTTCATCACTGGTTATTTTGATATTGTTGATAAACGTATTCGGCATTTGTTTTCGAAAATATAGATTACCTTCAACTATTGATTTTAATGCCTGTCGTGCTCAGATCGCCCACTCCATTGAAGATTTTAGTATAAAATGGTGTCGTAGAGAACATGCGGACCCAAACTCGCTTTCTACTTGGAAAAGGTCAATTCTTTTAATTATAGACACACGTATTAACTTTTATAATGCTAACCCCTCTTTACTTCCTCCGAGAACTAGGTTTTCCTTTCGTAACTTAAAATCGGGAATTTAGGAATTTCATAATAAATTTGTTTTAGTTCCTGCAGATAAAGCCGCTAATAATGTAATTATTGTTTGACGCCTGCATTACGTCAATGTTTTATCTCTGGAACTCGGCAGCACCAATTCGTATACTACAGTTAATTCTACTGAGGATGATGTTGTTTCCGCACATATCAGTCGGTGCACTACTTTTAAGGCTGGTGTAAACGATAAGCAAAATAAACTGCCTACTATGTACAGGATTCCTAAATTACATACAAATCCGTATAAGGCTCGCTTTATTTTGAATTATAGTGCCTGCACTACGACAAACATCTCCGAATTTTTAACTTCTTGTCTTACTGCCGTTAAGGATCACGTTAAACTATATTGTGATAAAACTGATGAAAACTCTGAGATTAATTTATTTTGGTCTATAAAAAATTCAGGAGACGTTCTTGATAACATTTTCAATAAATATTAAGTTCCATCAACGAGCACTTATGATTTCTCTCTCTACACTATATACAACTTTACCACATCACTTTATTAAAGACAAGCTAATTTCTCTTATTAAAAAAACATTCGCTAGAAAAAATACTAAATTTTTGGCATGTAATAATATTAAAGCGTTTTTTACTAACGGCAGTTTAGACAATTATAATATGTGGACTTGCTATGAAGTCTGTGAAGCACTCATCTTCCTATTAGATAATATTTTCATCAGGTATGGAAGCACCGTTTATATACAAATTGTTGGTATCCCTATGGGTACGAACTGTGCACCACTTGTCGCAGATTTGTTTTTATTGTGCTATGAAAGAGATTTTATGTTGAGTCTTTCACCAGATACCCAGGCAGATGTTATTGAAGCCTTTAATGACACCTCTCGGTGTCTGGATTACATATTGAACATTGACAACCCTTTCTTTCCAACTATGGTTAATAATATTTATCCTAAAGAACTTCAGCTTAACAAAGCTAATATATCTGATAATAACGCTTCTTTTCTTGATTTAGATCTCTCGATTGAAAATGGTTAAATAATTAGCAAAATCTATGACAAGAGAGATGATTTTAATTTTGACATTGTTAATTATCCCCACTTGGATGGGGATGTTCCCCGAGCAACTTCTTATGGGCTTTCCCTGTCCGATATTTTTATACTGCTTCTTCTTATGGGGTGAATGTGTCTCAACTTATTCGTTTTTTAAGAGCTTGTACTCGAGTTGAGGACTTTACTATTCGTAATCTTTGTATAACTCAAAAGCTACTCAATCAGGGTTACCGTTACCATAAACTTCGTAAAACCTTTGCAAAATTGTATTATCGTAACCCTGATCTTCTTTCCAAATATAAAAGTAATTTAAGGACTCGTCTGCGACAAGGACTATCAAAACCTGACTTCTATGGGGATGTGATTTATAAACTTCGTAAGATTCTTGGTCATGATCACTTTCATACTATCTTTGTTAAACTTGTTAAAAAGTTTATCAAAAGAGGTTATGACCCTATCATTTTGCAACGTACTGCATGCTTGGTGGTGGACCCTTTTACAGTTCGCCACGATGCTTTCCTCTTTAATTATACGATGACCGGACAGGCTGTGGACCCTATGATGACGCCTACCTAAAGCCCATTGGGACGGTGGCGTTTGATGTTTGTCTATGATCTTTCTTATCGAGCCCTTAATGGTTTATTCTCTTGTTGCTCTGGCTTCTGCCAAGTCAGTGAGTACCTTCATTGTGGCTCTCTAGGCTATTGTTTTTGTTGTTATTTTGTATTATATTTACACGGGCATATTTGTGTTTTACTTATATAGCCTATTGATGCTGCTTTGTTGGTTAGAGATTATATCGTGGCGGGGATTTTTTTATTTACACTGTACTGTTTTAATGGTATGACAGTAGGATAAGTGTGAGGTTTGGTGCACCCTAGAACCGGTTTAAACCCAGAGGCCTACTTTGCCACTGACCGTTCCAGGGCGGTAGCCATATTGTCAACCCTTTTGTGTTTGTGATGTTTGCATTTATTATTACTTTTGCCTTCTTGTTTGTCTGTTTGCGTGTTTGTTTCTGTGTTTTGTGGTTAACTGTCCTCCTTGAATGCTACTTTCCCTGTCCGATCTTCTTACATTAAATGTCAAAGTTATACCTTTGGCATTTCATTCACAGAGTAAATTACATATGGTGAACAACTGACTAAGATGTTTTGTCTTTAAATATAGATATAAAAATCGAACAGAAAAAGCAGCAGTCAAGGACGACAGTCAACCACAAACACACACAGAAACAAAGAACAAATGTAAAGATGAATAAAAGGCGAAATAAGACATCACAAACACAAAAGGGTCTTTAAAATCAAGGTCAGTGTCACTGGTGGTGTAGATATTAATAAGAGGGCTATGTCTTACCTACAGTGAATGCACTTACCAAATTGCATAGCAATACCTTTGACGGTAGTTGAGGTATATACCATTACATACAATTAACCAAAAATGTAAGACCTTATGCCCTTATGTCTTTCAAATCAAGGTCAATGCCACTGGTAGGGTGGGGCTTAGTCAAGGGGTAAGGTCTCACCCCCATTTAATGTACATACCAAGCTTCATATCAATATATCTGATGGTATTGGAGATATATATTTTCAATTTTTTTTTTAATTATCTTGAAAATTGCCAAAGTCATTTTATCTATAAAGTCAGTCAGTGTCATTGGTGGAGTAGGGATTGATTCAGAGGGTAATGATTACCCCAGTCAATACACTTGGAAAGTTTCATTGCAATATACTAGACGGCAGTGGCAATATAACCCATAAATATAACCAAACACCCTGTAAAATTGCCTTAGTCAAGTAATTGATAGAGTATGATCTCACCCGCTGATTTGGTTAATTTAAACATCGATATGGGCGTAGAACGAGATGAAACCATACTCTGTTTTGTTTGTAACATGTCCATTTCAGCTCCCTGCCATACTCTAACTTCCAATAACTGGTAAATATTGTACACCATTTATTCTGACAGGGGTTATTTTCAATTAAACGCTTTACACCTGTGCTATTACAAATGGAATTGTCAGTGACCATGATACAATTGTAGGACGGAGCTTAGTTAGAGTTTTAGGTCTCATCCCATTCAAGGTACCAGTTTCATAGAAATATATTGGATGGTATTGGAGTTATATGCATTAAAAAAATAACCGAGCACTTTAACTCTGTAACAGGTCATTTTGTCCTTAAAGTCGAGGTCGTCACAGGTGGGGTTGGGTTTAGTCAGCGGGTCATTTATTAACCCATTCAATGCACACCTTTGACGATGATCAATACATTCCAAAAACATTTAACCAAGTGGTGTTACAATATGCAAACTTGTTAAGCCGCAGTTAAGGTGTTTTATTTCATACCCCACCCAACCCCGTTTTCGTTTTTAGAAGAAGGGGTTGGATGGGTATGATATAAAAGTTAATACTCGGACCACGTAATGTGTACTTTGTCCCCACATCAACTGTTATGCTCATTTAACATACTGTTGTATTGTTTTACTACATGTTGGTACGCACTTATGAACACTTCTTCAATAATATACTTCGTGATAAGCATGTGTTGTACTATCAAAACATCTAAGATGAAAACGATAGGTCGTACAATTGTGTTGGCAAATGCAATATGTTTACCTGTTTGGTTTACTCATATATGCTAGTATGCATTAACTTATGTTAAACAGTCTCCCCGATATATAATTAGATAGGTGTGTTTCTTTAAACACTTCATTCATTGTAACGTACCAGCTTACGGAAAAGAAGAATGTAAAACAATTGTTTACCTGTCTTTCACTTTGGCAGTATGTTTTAGTTGTCATTTTCAGAATATCTCTAATATAATAGGTCACAAACTGTTCTGTGTAATCACTGTACTCCAATAGTATACGTCCAATTTCCGTTGCTGTCAATGCTTTTGCCAGACATTCAATGCTTGTATCAACGTTTCCTAAATGAAACATAACAAATATTATCGTATGCAAATCTTCGGCAGATTTTTAGTTACAATATAGTAATCATGTTCCTATATAGTTTAACCAGTACCTAATCAGTTGAGATGAAGGATTTATAAATTTAATCTGTATTTATCGAATCAGAATCAGCTTTAATAAGATTATCTAAATATATATTCTAGTATTTACTATACATATAAATCATATCCATGTCCGCCAATCAAACCAATACCATACCAAAGACAAATAATAGCTCGTTCAGCTGTATTATAATATAACCTATTGTCAGTATACTCCGACATCAACAGTAGGGTACCGATATCTAAACACTGGCGTTATATTATTTAATTTCAGAATTCTCTTCCTAGTAAGTCATTTGTCATGGTGAATATTATATCCTTTAGGATGCATATATCGTGGTGACATTATATTTGGCATGTCTTTGGCAGATACCACGGAAGGCAGTTCTGTTTTTTGCATGTGATTATTTACTAGTTTTATAAATGGCTGGGACATAAGAGTAAGTCATCATTTTAATTGCAGCAAATTTAGACTGAATGTGGAAGTCGAATTAGAAAATAACAATGTTTGAGCTAAACACATGTGATGTGCATACACGCCAATTAAGTATACACAAATATAGAAATATAAGAAGGCATTGTTTACCTAAAGAACCGCATAGATTGGTTTCCATAATTTGATACAACAACCACGAAAATGGTAGCTCATTGGTGTAGGTCTGGCCCTCAAACCCTGATTTCTTGACCGTTATTTCACTTAGTCCACTTTCTCGACTACACAACATTTCTCTCGTGTGCAAAGCTAACACATCATGAGATACCATCTGCAGCCAATATTGATTTAGCCAAGTTTTTTGTTCCGACATCAGTATCTCTAGATTTTCGTTTCTATCCAAATAGGCGATTGAATCAGCAAGAATAGGAACTATTCGCGTTTCAATGTGTTTCAAGCACGCATCCCTAAACAAAATGCAAATATATTAGCATAAATAACTTTCTCCTGATTCGAGGACGAGCATGTAATACGTAGGATACTTATTTTTGATGTTGTTATAAAACAAATATTTATCAAATAATGTATGTTGCTGAGGTCCATATGTAAGTTTATGGACTGGGCAGTCATACCTAGAATGTTATATGGACCTCGCTGAGTTCCACATGCAAGGGCCATATAACACTCTAGGTCTGACTGCCCAGTCCATAAACTTGCATATGGATCGAAGCACCATATATTATTTGTTATATTATACCGAACCTGACTAACAAATTAAAACAATAACTTTTATGTTTTAAATATGACGTCGTTTATTTCACACGTCCGAAAGTATAGCTCTCGGACCATGGCCGGTCACTATCGCAGAATAGTGATCGGATGAGGCCACATTGCGCAAAAAGGAAATATGCAAATAATATATAATATATATAAATAGGGGTGAGTTGTATGCATATATATTATATGAAAAAAGAAGAAAGCACACTTACAATTGACCTATTTGTCATTTATATACATTTCCAAAACATTAGATCTCTAAAGATAAATTACTAAAATTATAATCAAACAATATTTTAAAAAAATCGTCAAAGTTCTTCTGGCTTAGTCTTCGACAAGGGTATGAACACAAAACAACAATCACTAATTAAAGAATTGGTATACAAGGCTGCAACTTGGTAAATGAATATGTATAATGACGTAAAAAAAGAAAACATTCATTAATTCAAACAAACCGTAATGTCCCAGCTTTCAGTATTTCCTCCTGTTTGATACACATGTTGTAAAGCCATCTTCGTTGAGTTTGCTGGTTTCCAAAGTTCTTTTCAACCGCCATCATTAAGGACGCCAAAAGGCGAGCCAAATAGTTTGAAAACTGCTCGCGCTTCTCTGCAATATAAATCCAATTGAATATAACTGGATTTTATAGTCGCACCAAAGTTAATGTCATATGGCGAATTTTCCAGCTTCCGTTGGTGGAGGAAGACTCCCGGCAATTTTCGTGCATGGGTGGAATCACTGACGATCCGCAAGCCAGCTGAATAGCTTCCTCACATAAGGATTTCTAGGTCCATGACAGTTAAAACCCACAGTAGAGAAGGACAAGGGATTTCAAGTCAGAGACTTTAACAAATATAAAACCAAAGACATCTGTTATAGGTTAAATGTTTGTTATAGTCTGTAATACTAGGTATAACTTGTACGAGGGTTGTTCTCGAAATCAGTGTACTTTTCCTGTAATGTTCGTGTTTTGCTTTGTATCGTCTACATATTGTGCATACTTATAATTTTAAATATGCTCTTATACAATCCAATGTAAAATCGAGCATTGTTGTCGTATTTATTTGAAATCAAAGCAAGGTTTGTTGTGGTGCACGGAGCAGCACTATTTTTAAATAGTAAATCCTTTTTTTTTTCCGTTTTTGTTATTCCTACTTCAACTACATCATTTGACGCACCATTTATTCTACTACTGTACGATGTTAATGACGTTATTTCCTGAATATTTCAATGTCATAGCTGTCGGGTTGCGGATCTACGAACAAATTAAGAACGTGTTGTGAAACATAAACAAATAAAACATGACGTCGGCTGGCGACACGCAGCAGCGCGCAATTTTAATATTGTGTGTGAGATTAAGAAAACACCGGAGCTAGCATTTAAGTTGCTAAAAAACGCTGGACTTGGACAGATAATTTATAGAACTTTGGTATTTAAGTGGCACAAGCGATTTCGCAAAAATCTTTGGTCCATTGAATATGATCAGAGATGTGGTAAGTGTCAGCAAATTATTGCCAGAGTCAAAACTAAGGAAAACAGGCGAATGTCTGTCTGTGCGTGATCTAACAGTTTTTTAGATGTGGAAAATGCTATAAAACAATACACCTATCCGCGCTGCATCAACATGAAAATCTCCGCGCGACGTCACAAAAGCGGCGTTCTGCTCCGTGCGCATGATAATCGAAGAGAGTAAAATGTATAGTTCCTGATGATGTGTTTTTATTTATATATTTATGGTCATACCAAAATTATAAGATCAGTACCCAGACTTCTGGAACAGCCCTCGTACTGTACCGTTATTAGAAAACAAATGCGAACGTTTAAACTACGCTCAAGACTTTTCAAATTTCTGTAATCAGTAAATTATTTGAAATATATAAGCGTATTCTTATAAAAACTTACCTCTTTGCTCAATATTGAGCATGTATTCAAGTATCGCAATTCGTTTAACTGATCTTTCTGAACCAACATGAAGGTCTTTGACTTTTGCCAGAGAAGTTGGTACACAGTTCAGAATAATTTCTGACATAAATACATCTCCCGATCTATACCTTTCGGCAACCTCCGATCTAAAATGTGCAAAGAAAGTAAATTGAAAGTTATTACATAAGATTTCATACATGCATGTCACTATAGAACATTTTCATAGTTCATAATTAAAGAACACCAATTATAACCAGTTATAAGTATATGTTAAAAAACGTTTAAATATATCATATCATAGGTAAAATGTTAAAGGATGTGTTGGTATATTTTCAAACGAGCCTAATAATAGAGTCTGAAAAATATGAAAAAAGTGTGAAAGCATTATCCTTATCAGATAATTAACTTAGGAAAAATAATTTTTTAACGGTTCTTTTAAAACTGAAAAAAAGCTGACAGTTTGAAAACTATTCCATCAAATGTCTGAATAACAAGCACAGATATGTGAGCTTAATGATACATTGAAGTTTATTTTGAATTGCAGACAATAGTATGGACCTACCTTGATGAGATTATAGTGTCGGCTACTTCATAAAACTATTCAAATTTGAAATGTGCATGTTATAAGCATATGACTACATCATTACTTATTCAATGTATACAGAGTTATTACACATTATAGTAACATCGGTGAATTCATTAAGAACACGTTTGTATTTAAACAAAGAATCAGTATG
This sequence comes from Cyrtodaria siliqua, assembly GCA_037043455.1. NCBI lineage: Eukaryota > Metazoa > Mollusca > Bivalvia > Adapedonta > Hiatellidae > Cyrtodaria > Cyrtodaria siliqua. The sequence continues at coordinate 107,711 of JAWPHD010003001.1, forward strand.
TACCTTCCACCATCTTCACCTGCAACATCAGTGTTTGTCCTGAAGAGAACGTTCTGTAAAAGTTGTCCTACTGTAACATCCGCCATCATTGTAAATGGCGGTGCATTGGACTCTCGAATGTTGTCTATATGCGCGCAGTGCCAATGACCACACTGAAAGTATAAGCAAGCAATACTTAATAAAACATTTACGTTTTTTAACAGGGAACGTTGTAGCTCTGAAATCCTTATTTACCTGATGACTTAAAAAACTTAGTATTTATTAAATATAGGTGCATGCATATTAACCAGTTTTGATATGCCTTGAACTGGATAAACGGTGGCCATCTTCGTTGAGACCAACCGTTTAATTATGTTTTTGTCAGGAATCAGGTTCTAAATTAACCATGTGTGCTATATGAACGCACTTATTAATTCCTACGAACTTTCCTGTATTTTAAAACGGATCCTGTCATAAGGTGACAGTGTCTGAGGCTGATTATACAGTCTACCTTTAATCCAATTTAAAACATAAACATGATGTTTCAAAACAGTTCAACACATAAAACGTTGAACATTAATTATACGTATATTAAATCTTCCTCATGCTATCTGCCTTATGATTATACTAAAATTACAATAGTTCAATGCAATGATTCTAAAACAAAATCGTTTGCAATGAACTCCATCACGAGCTCCTATCAACATCCGTTTATATGTAACTTAATAATTCATAAACTATATAACAATATATCCGAACTGAAGTACAATCAAGAGTTTGAGCACTATCTTTCAGCATCATACGTCCGGCTGAACACTACTATGAATTATCCAGGATTATAGCTCCAACACTATGTTTTAAATTAATATTGTGTCTCAGCCTCACATGATGGGCTGGACACTAGCCTGAGCTATCACTTCAATAACTATTAGGTTAGAACGTATGTTCAACCACTTTGAAAAATATGTATTAACCTACAATGGATGGTTTAATTTCATTTATCAGCATCAAACTTAGAGCTGTACCTGTTCTGACCTGCCCTTTGGTCAACATGTAGTTAAACTGCTGAACGTTCAAATATACTAACGAACTACGAACTCCGCAGTATTCCGTCTTGTAGCTCAATCTTTCTTCTTTCAAACAAGAAATAACTATTTGAACTATCTATCTGGTGTATTAAACCTGCTGTGCAGACAAACATAAACCTATAATTATGCTGGTAGAACCCTACTGAACAAATTGCCCCACGTCGGACGCAATAACGCTTCTTAGAGTTTACAGGCAAAGAGACAGAGAAAAATACCAAGGATCTCTTTTTGGAATTCTCAGGTTTATATATAAACCAAGTTTCTCGCGCTTTGCGATTCAAAGTAACGTGGAGACGTGCAGATCACAACAATTTGGCAGTATGTGTCTGTGTGTTATTCTAAGGATTATAGTCCCTCTGCCTTGACACACTGTAACCACCTGAGAATCCCGGTATAGCTGGGCACAATGGAGTGTGGACTGTAGACGTTATTTTATAATTCCCAATTTCTGTTTAATTTTGATGGCTTCGTCAATCCGTCAATTTGGCAGTGTGTGCGTGTGATTTTAAGGAGTATAGTCCCTCCGCTCTGAAGTCACCAGAGAATCCCGGTACAGCTTTGCAAAATGGAGTGTGGACTATCTAGTGAGCGATTGTGTGTCGTGCGATGTATATATCTACAGTATAATTGAAGCAGATCTAGTGCTTATACGACGTAGTGCATGATACCCCACCCAGTCACATTATTCTGACACCGGGTTAACCAGACGTAGTACTACCGATTATTTGCTTGTCAATCAAGGGTTACAAGTAACTACTAACTTGTTTAACGTCTTCTGTATGTCGCGGCCATGGAACTCGAACCCACGACCTCCCGATTGTAGGTCAGAATCTCTTATATATAATTAATATATAAAATATATAATCGGAAAAAATATATACATACGAGCGAAACGTAAAACAAATGTTTGTCAACGTCACATTATTCTGACAGTTTTCTATGTCTCATATATTTCATTGAAATGTATATATATGATGTTAGTGTGTGGAGTGCGTGTTGTGTTGTGTTGCTCACAAACATACATTGGTTGAATCAGAAAAATCAGAAAAAAACACAGGATTACACAGCGATGGTGTAGTAAACTAATTAAATTCTGAACGTTATTGAATTATACGACGTTGTATTATTCGTTAATGGTTGCAAATTAAGTTTAATGACAACCCGTCATACAGTTGTACGACATATTACAGTCCTAAACGCCAATATTGCAATACTGGTAAACCTGTTTCTAAACATTTCCTTGTGTTTTTCTTACGTATAAATAACAAACATATAGAAAACAAGTCGCACAATTTAGAACGTCAACCAACTGGATTGCAGTATGTGTGCCAAGTACGTGAGGAAGAATATGAATAAAACATTATACATTTATCCTACCTGAAATCCAACGAATGATTTGACGTCTTCTGACGAACCGTCTCTAGAAAGCCTTAACATGAATACCACGTGCATGTCTTTAACCTGATCCGTTGCCTTTGTTACACATTCGTCCACTAAACAGTGTCTGGCACATGCAATGAGTTTCTCATTTGAATCCGAAAACTCGCATGTAACAATTAATACCGTTTGCTCTTTACTTTCACGGCATATGTCTATAATCGATCTGCAAAAAGGCCCAAATTCAGAATAAGGCTAACACGTACACAATTAACTTTTTCAAAATAGCCTTAAGGAAATAGTATCCACAATTAATCAAATCATACTCATAATATGGGACACTGATGCCCAATATGCATTTTGGATAGTTATATCGACATTTTCCCATTACATTCGTATGATCGTTCCAGTTTCATCTAGATCAGAAGTAAACCAGATGAGAAGTGTAAACGCCGTATGTATATCACAATACAGAAAATGAACATAACTTCTAAAAATAAATTCACGACCTAAAAGTTTAAACACATGTTATCTTCACTTCATGTGTTCATATACGTGTGTATACAATGATTAACTCTATTAAAAACATAATTCAGTTATTAACTGAAAATCAATATGTGTCCATCGTATCATGTTCTTACATAAGAAAACGAGTATATACCTTATTCGCATGACAAACTGCTGTTCCGTATCAAATGATTGAAGGTATTCCAGGAAAAGGTGTTTTGGATCGATTCCAGTAGTGCAAACCAGATCTGACTTGTCATTCGTCGAAAGTAAAGGCGAATGTGTTGTAACCTGAAATATAGCACAATCAATTAACAATTGATTACATTTACACGCATACTATCTAAAGAAATAACTTAAAATAAAGATTGCCAAGTTGGTAGATACGAAGGCAAACTATTGCGTGAATATGTAAGAACTTGACTATTATTAAATAGTAAATGGTCGGGTAGATATTCAATGTATGCAAATAAATTTGCCATTTAATAGAAACGATTATGTAATAATTGCGGAACTTGAGTGGATGAAAAACTTGCAGATACCATATCGATAAATATTGTCATTAAAACCGAGTGGATACTAGGAAATATTTCAAAAGATCCTAATATTGACATGTTTTCTACATTTTCTATTCGAAAGCGTAACTCTAGGTCTTATTTATTTCCTGTTCGATTTTTTTATATCTACTATGAATATTATAATTTCCTTTAAAATACCATATGCAACTGTTAACGAATGCATATTAACTTTATTGTTTAACCATTCGTACATCAATTCAACATTTTAACTTAACATTTTAAACAATAATAGTCCATGGGCCAGAACGATATCCGGTACCATTTTGGTGGGCAAATTCTTACTATTGTCAATGTGGGGGCAATTTTATGGAGGTAAGGAAAATGCATTATAGCAATTTCAAAGTTACAGCTTTACATGATTTTAATGCGTTTTTAAACATAACCCCTTGAAAAAAATGAAAATCGCAGAATGTCAAAAAATGTCACTCAAAAAGTTTTTTTTAATATTTTATGTATTTTCACTATTAATAATTATGTAAAACAGTTAACAGCCCCGAATTAAGACAAGTACATTCAGCTTAAATGACCTTGTTTTCTTCTTTTTAGCCAAAAATCTCAATTTTACATGTAAATTTACCCCACCCACTTTTAGAGATGTTATACTTAACTTACAGATTTCCTGTTTGTTACAAAAACAATACACGTATGTGTTATTTTGAGACAGTAAAGCATATACTAAAAGAAAATAACAAGAATTCAAGTGTTTGTAATACATTTTTTAAGTAAGCGATGGATAAAAGAACCCATTGAATTCTAAAATGAGTGCAATATTAAGTGATATTTTGGCGTTTATAAGCACATTACTTTGACATATATCACACTTGTAGTATTTTTTCGTATCTCAGTGATGAAATGTTCTAACAACAGATAAAAGTATGTTCAGTTTATTAAATACTTTTCTGTTTTAGGGTCAATTAATGACTTTTCTTTGCTAAATTTGCATATCAAATTGCCCCACCCACTCAGGATTAAGATCAAAAACTATTCAAATGGACAAAGATGAAAATTGGTACCAGTTTTAGTGTCAAATTGAAACTATTAACATGTTCTGAGTAAATGTTTAGGTAAAAAATGGAAATGAAAAATGCATGACAATAAATTCATTACTTAGTGGTATTATAGCTTTACTTGATTTCTAATGTGTTTTATACAGTGTACATGTATAGGGGTTACTCGATTTTCCTCAAAAATTATATCTTCATTTATTAGCAACTGTGGATATATGACTAGAGTTTAGGTGTAAAATGTCAGATTTCTTACAGTTTCTTTATAAATAGTATTGTGGAAATTAAAAACCTTTGAAAATAAAAGAAATACTTTAATAAGTATATGAAAAGTTACTTCCCTTGTTAATAAGTTCACCATTTATTATGCAGAGTAAAACTGTAAACAACTGCAGAAAATAACATGAAATGAAAAAAAAGACAGCAAGCAAATAAGGTAAAGATGTTTCTTATTAAATTTCATAACTTTATCTTTTGTTTTTAACCCAAAGTGACCTCATAGTTTGCATATATCTGTTGTAAAGGCAAGTAAAAGCAGACCAACCTCATGAATGTTAGCTAATGTCAATGACCTTGCAATGTTTGTATTTGAGTGTGGCAGAAAATGAAATCTAAAATAGTAGCTCTACCATATTAACAAAATTTAATTTCAGTCTAGTATAAACTGTGTTGTACTGGTATATATCTGGCAAAGAAATTAGTCAGTGGAATAATATAGGGTAAGTCCTGCTCGATTTTTTTCATCCGAGGGAGACAACCACCTGAGGAATATGTGAAAATGGTTATCTCTTGTGATTTCCTTTTAATGATTTTTTTAACATATTATGCTTATGAAATATGAGTAATCATTCATTGTGTTTCTTTTAAAATAAAAGTGTTCTTTATGATTTGATTTTATTGTTATTAGACTTTACAATAAAACGTACATAACAGAACATGTACTTCTCTGTGCAGACTACGCGAATGTTCCAACCAAGGAAAAGATGATATGAACTTTGATCATGAGGTAGATTTTGATGACGAATAAATTGAAGAGGAAGACGAAATATTTGAGTAAATGGGTTGGATAAAAAGATTTTGAAGGATGTTCATGTGGCAATTTGAGCATTATATGACGATATTGAATATAAAACCAAGTGTGTATTCAAATGTTTATTTATACAGTTATACACAACATGTATTGATGTGTTAATGATTTTCCATACTGATCAATGAACTTGTATATAACGCCATGACTGTCTTATGATGTTGCCGATTAATATATGCAGTGTATTTCCCTTTATATGGGGTAGATCTTTCATGATATGTAGTTTATTTTTAATTATATGTTAAATATATGTGGTAGAAAAGTATTTATATGCAGTAGATTAATCAGTATATGCGATAGATAAGTCATTGTAAGTAGTAGATGAACCATTATATGCTGTCCAGTTATTACTATATTCAGTAGTTTATCTAATATATATGAGGTCCTTTGAACATTCTATGAAGTAGGTTTGTATTTATATGCAGTGCTTCTGTTGACTTTATATATGGTATATATTTTAATATACGTGGTGGATACGTCTTTATATTCGGTGGTTTCAATTGCATTATATTCGGTACAAACGGCTTTATACGTGGTGCATTTCTTATGATATGAAGTCCTTTTTCTGTTATATGCTGTGGTTTTTTCATTATGATGATGATGATGAGATCAATCAATTTTCATATGTTACGATTTTATAGATTGCTTCACTGCGCATGTCCCGTTTCACTCAAACAAGCAACAGTCACAGGCCGATTTTTGAAACAGTAAATACGTACTAATACGTAAAGCACATTTCAATCACGATGATGACCAAACGTCTGATCTACGTTCTATAAAAATATCTAGAAAAACAAAAATAATGTAATAACAAAACCCTCCGAACCACACCACCTTCCCCACCCATTTCATTTTTTGTGCTCTTTTAGATTTTTTAGAATGTTCGTACCTGTGAAAATGTTGTAGGATAGAAGTTATAACTGGGAGAGTACACGTAAAAGCAAGTAGTACGCACTTATAATTTATTTCACTCACCTGGGTGGGGATGGGGTTGTGGCAGCAACGGGAGTACCCAGGGAAATAGAGAAATGTTTAATTTCTATCCTAAGAGCAACATTTTACAGGGCAGTCCCCAATGTTGGTACTGTACCGGTTCTGTCTTAAGTCAGTACCCCGGTGTAAATATCGTTGGTCTAATTGGGCTCTGCACGCAATATTCGTTCCTAACCGTTACGGGTAAAAAGTAACAGGAAAGGAAGTGCAAAACCAGCAACAACAATTTTTATATTATAATCAACAAACTGATTTAAATTGTACAATGAACAATATTCACTTGCAGAATACACATAAATTATATCAAATATTTCTAAAATCCGCTATTAGAATAAAGTCCAAAATTATTGGCACATGCCCCTTTAATCTAAATTGTACAGTGTCCCTTAAATCCAATTTTATGTTAAATCATATCAACATTATCATTATAAACACTCATTCATAGGAAACATCACCCATTAAGGGTGGGGCGGGGTGAGGTGATGGGTGTGTCCGGTGTTCGAGTTTTTTTTTGATGAGTGGGATATTTTCGAAAATTTCCAGGGGACTGGGGTGTTGTAAAAAAATATTTTCTATAGGAGGTGATTTTTAGGTAAACGAGGTAATGAGGTCGGCTGGTAGGGATTTTTGAGGTGTGTTGGGTGGCGGTAAAGGAAAAAGGTCCAGGGAGGTATTTCCGAAATTTCAGAGATTTGTTTTATATAAAAATATCCATGGGGGTATTTGTACATTTTCTAGTGGTTCGAGGTTTGAATAAACGCTCTTTTCAGGGTAGCTTTGTTTGAGGATATGTTTGAAGATTTTTTTTTAAAGGGTATGTTGTTGACATTCTATGTGCGGGCTCTAAATCCAGAGGGTGGCGGTGGGGTGGTGGTAGTGCGAATAGTTTGGCTGAAACAGCTCATTCCTTTCAAACTGGAGTTAATTTCTGTCAAATCCTCGGTGTGTTAGTCCCACCGCCGCCGCCCCTTTCCACCTCGCAATCCCTCATTTTAAAAGTAAAAATTCAAATAGGGTAATACAGTTATATTCTATTTTCTTTTTATGATCAATTAAAAATAAATCAAACTTAGTATTTGCTATGTCAGTTGCAAAATCATAGCTTCAATCTCAAATAAATACGCATACATATCTCCATACACATTCTATTAATACATGTAATAGACGCAGATAAACTATATGACGTGTCTCACCCGATAATGTTTGACCAGTGAATGCTTCTAGTTTGATCACGTTTTGTGAGTGCTGACAGTCGTCAATTTAAGGCTGTGTAGCATTATAAATCCTAACATCTTAGAAAACGATACATAGATATATTTATTTCGGCAAAAATAAAGATGTACATACATGGTTAAACAAGAAATCCGCGGAATCACATGTTTCGCCTAACGAAGGTTTGTAAACATTTTAATAACTAAAAATAATGGAGCTTACAGTTTGCTGAGGCACTATAAAAAAATGATGTAAATGTAACAATTAAAGTTACCGGGTATCTGCCATTTGCTTGAATGGTGAAGGTCACAGCCACATTTGCTTTTTGACACGTTGTGATGTATTACCCATGAAACAACTATAAGCGAAGTTTGAAAGGTTTATTGCATAAAGTTTGAGAGAAAGTGACCTAAACGCAAATGTTGAAGGTAAACATTATTAAGTTACCTGTCAATTGCTTGGAGGGTCGAAGTCACATGCACATTTCTTTGTCAAGTTGCAATGTACCACTTGAAAGGTCTTAGTGCATACAGTTTGTGAAAAAGTGAGCTAAACGCAAAAGTTGAAGGTAAAAATTATAAGGTTATCTGCCCTTTGCTTGGAGGGTCAAGACCGCATCTACATTTGCTTTGTGACGTTGCGATGTATCACCCAAGATACAACTAAAAACAACGTTTGAAAGGTGTAGTGCATACAGTTTGCAAGAAAGTGACCTAAACGCAAAATAATGTTAAAGGTAAAAATTATAAGGTTATCTGCTCCTTTATTGGAGGGTCAAGGTCACATCCACATTTGCTTTGTCACTTTGCAATGTATCACTCAATATACAGCTATAACCTACGTTTGAAAGGTCTAGTGCATACAGTTCGTGAAAAAGTGACCTCAACGCAAAAGTTGATGGTAAAACTTATTAAGTTATCTGCCCCTTGCTTGGAGGGTCAAGTTCACATCCACATTTGCTTTGTCACGTTGCAATATACCACCCAAGATACAACTATAAGCAAAGTTTTAAAGGTCTAGTGCATACAGTTTGTGAAAAAGTGACCTAAACGCAAAAGTTGAACGCAAAAACATACAAAACGTGGTTATTCATTTTATATTTCGCAGAAAAAAATATGCGGAAGTATTTTATGTTAATAGCTGTAAAGATAATCAAATGGCAAAACAGGTTTTAAAATGTACGGTCGAATTTAAAGAAGTACAAAACACACCATTCTATTGTAAAAGTTGCATAAAAGAAATGTCATTGTAATAGTAATAACTGACAAGGTATTCAGAATAAAGTTAATTGGTTAAAATAATGAAATTGGAAATATTTTATAATGTATAGAAACATCTGTCATTTACATCAAAAGGAAATGTTTTTGTGAAGAAAACAACTTCAATTTACCCCACCCACTTTATATTGTAATTCTAGTATAATTTGATGTTAAATTGTGATACACATTTACACTTACTTGAGCTTCCCCATTATAAATTGGGTGGGTGGGGTAATTCCACAGCTAGGTAAAATTACTTTTTTGAACAGCCAATATGTTTATATAGAATAAATACATAATATATTGTTAATCATGTTCTACCTAGAATAAATATATAAATCAAATAAACCACTTATATACATGTATACACTGGAATGATCCTATATAAATATTATTGTGTAAATATGGAAATTGGTAGTGTTATGCCATCATCAATATATCCATGTTACCAAAAGCAAATATCCCAAAATGGTTTTATTAAAAGTATTCCTTTTATTTTCACAGGTTCTTAATTTCCACAATACTATTTATAAAGAAATTGTAAGAAATCTGACATTTTACACTTAAACTCTAGTCATATATCCACAGTTGCTTATAAATGAAGACATAATTTTTGAGGAAAGTTGGTATTTTACCCCTATACATGTACACTTATAAAACACATTTGAAATCAAGTAAAGCTGTAATACCACTAAGTAATGAAATTAAGAATTTATTGTCATGCATTTTTAATTTCCATTTACCTGAACCTCTACTCAGAACATATTAATAGTTTCCATTTGACACTTAAACTGGAATCAATGTTTACCTTTGTCCGTTTGAATAATTTTTGATCTTAATCCTGAGTGGGTTGGGCAATTTGATATGCAAATTTAACAAAGAAAAGTCATTAATTGACCATAAAACAGAACAGTATTTAATAAACTGAACATACTTTTATCTGTTGTTAGAACATTTCATCACTGAGATACGAAAAAATACTACAAGTGTGATATATGTCAAAGTAATATCTTATAAATGCCAAAATATCACTTAATATTGCACTCATTTTAGAATTCAATGGGTTCTTTTATCCATCGCTTACTTAAAAAATGTATTACAAACACTTGAATTTTTGTTATTTTCTTTTAGTATATATTTTATTGTCTCAAAATAACACATATGTGTATTGCTTATGTAACAAACAGAAAATCTGTAAGTTAAGTATAAATTCTCTTAAAGTGGGTGGGGTAAATTTACATGTAAAATTCAGATTTTTGGCTAAAAAGAAGAAAACAAGGTCATTTAAACTGATTGTACTTGTCATATTTCGGGGCTGTTAACTGTTTTACATAATTATTAATAGTGAAAATACAGAAATTACTAAATATAACTTTTTGAGTCACATTTTATGACATTATCTGATTTTCAATTTTTTCAAGGGGGTTATGTTTAAAAATGCATTAAAAATCATGTAAAGCTGTAACTTTGAAATTGCTATAATGCATTTTCCTTACCTCCATAACATTGCCCCCAAGTTGACAATAGTAAGAATTTGCCCACCAAAATGGTACCGGATTGTCAATTTTGGGGTTCTGGCCCAAGGTCTATAAAGGGTCTTTCAAAGAAATAGTTTCATCCTCGTATAATTAGAAGAGCGCAACATATTTAGATTATGCATCCCCAACCTCTAAACTTCACCAAGCAAAATACATCATTCTTTTCGTAGACAAAAAATCACCGAGTCATTTTAGCATTTAACAATCTTAAAGATATACCTGTGACAGTATGACAGTTGTTCTCTTTTCAGGTCTTTTGAAAGGTTCAGGTCTTTTGAAATGATACTGAATATATTCAGACAAATTATTGTGAGCTTGTTCTTCCCAATATATCTTTGCTAAAGGTGAGGCTTCTCCTTCTGACAACTTTGATGTTTCAGACCTGACTATTGATTCAGGTGTAGCGCACCATAGCAATATCTTCTTTCCGTGTTCCAACACCTAAACGTAAAGTGCCAAATAGTTAAACTTCATTATATTTGAACAATGACCAAGTTGTTGAAAACAGATAATCATTTCGAATCCGCCTAAATCTCGTACATCGATATTTAGATTAAAACACGACAAATATTACATTAAACCACGTTTTGCTTTAAAGAAATAAACAACAACATAACCTATATAAGAATTAATGCATATTATTTAAGGATTTGCTTTAGTATGTACATATCGTTATTGTTTATGTACAGTTCTTCGTTCCAAGACGTTCGGTGGTCCGTTTTGACCTACATCACGACACATATATGTCTTATCAAAACACAAATGACCTCAGTTTAACATATTAAATTTTGTTTATATTAAATAAAACAAAATCAAATCACCCCATCATTTCGAAAACACGTTTGAATTAATATCGCTTTTCTTTCGAAGCATCTAGTCAAATTAAAATAAAAACATTTAGAAATCTAAATTCTTTATTTATTTCATGTGTTAACTTTGAAAAGAAAACAATTACCTCACATGTGCATAAGCTATATCAGGTAACAATCCCTAACTCCAACTATCGCGAAAGGAAAAAACGCAAATGCTTTCAAAAGTATAGACTGTGTTTAACGCTATCGACAATTTCTAGCAAATATCACAATTTAATTGTACAGGAAGTGAATGAATTTAAGAAAAAGAAATAGAAAAAAACATGTGCTTGTTTAATTTCATTTTAAACTGTTTGTTGTGGTCCTACTGACTGCAGAGAAAAAAACGACCCGTATTAAAGGAAAACATAATTAAAACAAATAAATAAACCTATTATTTACCATTTCCACCGCGTTATCTGTCGCAGTATGGTCTACTTTTTCCCACAAATATAGAACAATAACTGCACAAGTGTCTTCACTGTAACCTCGAAACACATTGCTGTTGCGATCACTTCCACCACTAATACACAAACATAGTACTTATTAAGATGCGTTTGCAAATTTGCCATAATTTCTGTAAGTCGTCACAAAGAGTAAATATTTGTATAGATAACGCTAGTTTCTGTTATACCCTAATGTTGTTTTGCGAATGTAGGGTGTAAAAGAAAACTAGAACGTGTTAACATATGCCAAGACACCCAGGCAGATGTCATCGAAACCTTTAATGACAACTGTCGATATCCGGATGATATATCAAACATTGACAACCCTTTCGTTTTTACTATGGTAAATAATATATACCCTAAATAACTTAAAAATAATATTTCTGATACGGAGCTTCTTTTCTCGATTTGCAACTCCCAACTGAAAATGGAGAAATAATAAGTAGTAATATATAGGGTATGGTCTGATATAAACATCGATGTGGGCGTAGCCCATCGAGGTATTTAAATCAACCTACAATATGAGACCATACTCTATTTGTTGTGTAGCATGACAACTTCAGCAGACTGTCACGCTCTAGCTTCCAATAACTGGTAGTTAGAGTACATCATTTATCCTGACTGGTGTTATTTTCAATTAAATGATTTACATTCGCACCAATACAAAGAGAATTTCAGAGACCATGCTATAAGCTAAATTTATGACAAGAGAGATGATTTTAATTTCGATACCGTTTATCCCTTTGTAGACGAGGAGTAACATCTAATAATTTCCTGACGACTATAACTAAATAGCAACTCCACTATGACTACCGCTACGATGAACTTCGTAAAACACTTTGCAAACCTTTAGTATCATAAATCTGATCTGCTTTTTAAATCGATGACCGGGCAGATTATGTGCCCTATTATGACTACCCAAGTCCCGAGAGGAGGATAACTTTTGATCTTTGTATCCAGCTTATCTAGTCGTGTCCTTAACGGTTTATTCTTTTGTTGATCCGGATTCTTCCAAGTCATTGAGTATTTGATGTGTGGCTTTCTAGGCTATTGTCCTTTCATATATATATATACAATGTTTTATTATAATAAGATTTTCTATTGCAATAAGGAAAACGGATTTATGTTTTGACAGAGAGCCGGGGCATTTGGTACTCTCGTACTTTTGTAAGATTAAGCAGACGATTATGCCCTCTATTGTTTGGGAAGCTGGCCAATCAGCAATTTGGGGACTGATATCCTTATAGTGGATATCCCTCTGGGGAGGTCTTGAAGACAGGCGCCATTTCTGCAGAGTGTCAGGTCTGTGTCCCCTTTTCCCTAACGTCCCCACCACCCACCTTAACAGTAAGCGACTGCCTTTGCTTGCATAAATGGATATATACGTGCCTTCTAATACACCAACGCCCTGTTTCTTTGTCTGCAAACGTCCTTGAAATATATTTCATTTTTCTTACCTAGTCAATTAATTGTATTTTATGCTAGTCATGTGTGTGTATTTATGTTCATCTAACTTTGATATATGAGTTACAGTTTCAATTCAAAGTAAAACAAATTCAGCCTGACTTTCAAGTCAGACAAGTACAAAAGTATAATACAGTTCTTAGTTCCTTACTTTCCACTTTGACAATAATAAACTCATGTTACCTCACCTTTGAACGGCCATGCTTATAATAATTCTGTCTATTTTGTTAGAGGATATCGTTTTTATTGGGATGACAACAAAGAGTCGGCTCAGGTGAGCTAAATACCACGTTCTAAAGATTAAGAATATTTGCATTTAACCTCACCTCATGGAAATACTTTGTTTACAAAAATCGTCTGCCCACGTTTGTAACATTTGAGAAACACTTAGTTGGGGCTCTGTCAAGAGCGTTTCGATTTGTAAAATGTGTTTTTCCAAGCGATTGATGAGTGGGACAGGAAACTCCTCATATACAGTTTTCCTTTCGGCTACAACAATGAGGCTGAAATTAAATGTAATTAGCATTGAAACACTGATCATTTAAAATGTGTATTCTTTGGCAGTGGTTACGTTTTTGCTAGCTTAAAACATGTTATATTATACATGTATGAATTGTCATCTATATACTTTATGGAATAAAATACACTACCTACTTATAATTAGAATAGTGTTCCAAGGAACACTTGTATTGCCTGCCATGTGTTAATTGCAATTATGAGCTTAGTTAGGTTGCAGGTAAAAGTATTATGACAAGGGGCATAACTCTGCCAAAATGGAATGAGTTATTGGAATATTTAACGGCATTGCTTGAATTAGGATGAAGATGTGTGAAGTTTCATAAACATGTCAAATACTTTTGAAGTTATGGCCAACGTTAGGTTGCAGGTTGAAGTGTGACACTATAGCAATATAATTAAGTAATGCATACTAACAATACGTTACTTTTTCATTGTGGCTGTGCTTTTCGATGTGTTTTAAATATTCCCATAACTTAGTTTATTTGGAATGTGGAACTTAATAAACACTGAATGAAGTAGAGACTGCACATAGTATTGCCTGTAAATAGCAAGGATAACATTTGATAGCATAGCTTGAAATGTCGGCATATATATATGACAGTGTTATTTTATCGAGCAATTATTTTCTACATTTTATAATATCAATAAAAACAACACTAGTTGTGTTATTTTTACATATGGTCTCGATAAAGCTCGTGACTTAAAGTGTAATCACTTGTACATGTGTTGGATGCGAAAATTAAAAAAAAAATACATTCTTTATACTTACCGGAAATCTTCATGAACTTTGCATTTGACTCTGTGAGTACCGAGACCAATGTCAACAAATCTGTATCCACCAAAACACGTGTAGTACTAAAGCGATAATACAATGCAAAACATCGATCACTGTTTTAAATATACACCGTCCTTAAAGCTACACAGAAATGGAAATATTCTCTTATCAATAATTTAGGTCATGCGTTACTTTAACATATTTAATACATGAACATTGTTGGTATATAAGGTCAGTTGACTTGCCTGGAAATTGAGTATAATTGCAGAACACAACGCGTGACAATTTCACGTAAGAACCCCTATAAATACATATGTTTACAAACAAAGACTATAGAGAGTGGCCCGGATGAAGACCGGGGGCCCTCTGAGTCTTTGACAAACTCTATGCAACTGATTTACGACTACGGTTGATACAGGTGACTGTGTAGACAAGCAATGCAAATAATAACAGTCCACAAACATGCCTGTATTTTTTCCATTTGAAATCAAACGTAAACAAAATTATGTTTTTTTTGTATCACATTTATATATGTGTTAGAATATACGAACTTGAACAGCAGTAAAACAAAATGATTATTTTTTTTTCAAATACCTGATTCAATGCGTCGTACAAACTTTCGTAAATATTTTCCAGATTAAGCAGTATAACTGTGTTTCCAGTTTCCATACACACTTTTATCCGGTTAATGTTCCGGCAAACCTGAAAAAGTAAAAAGCATTATTATTTTTATATTGACGAATCATTTTTCACATTTTTCATTCACTAATTAGCTTATACATACCAAGTTGTTGATGTATTTATATACGACGTGTAATGCAGTTTATTGGGTATCTTTGTCACGGGGTTTTAAGGGATATTATGGCATTATGTCGCAGGTATAACATGATATTTAATATTAACGACTTCTTGCAAGAATTCTTACTCAGTCCTTACTAATAAAAAAGTATGAAAGCAGAAATTTGGAAATCGTCGAACAAGATAATTACAAAAAACATGGCAGTCACGTTTTCATTGAGACTGTTCAACACAGTTCTGTGGCAAAACATTTTAGGATGTTATCGCATAACGATTACTACCTTTATTTAGTTCCAGTAACGACAGGGATATAAACGGAACAAACTGCTATATGGAGAATATCATGTTAGTGCCTGATCCTATCCAGTTTACCAGGTGAGACTTAACAAAAACAGAAGTCCGAGACTGTGCCGATGGCTTCATTTTATTCGTGCCGAACCTGATAAACTGGATATGATCAGGCAATAACATGGTATTCTATTTATCATCTTGATCGTTTCAAATTATTTAATTTAACTTTTTTTCCTTTCAAAAATACCCAAAACGTCATCAAATATATCCTGACGTCATCAAAAGAGGTGCGCCTGACAGGAGAGGAAAGCAAATGCCGAGATAAGATTTCATCTCAGGCACCCTGTTTCTCAGCAGAATTATACAGATCGACATGATAAATATCGTTGTTATTATGGAATTTATTGTTCTGCATGGAGCATATCAATTATTCTCAGTGATGTAAGCGAAAAGTGGAAGTCATTCAGTTTTCCTGGCAGATTCACGGTTCTCTGTCATGTGTGAACACGGTATAGCAGTATTTTACTATTGGTCGTTCATTTTTGAGCCTAGGTGGCTTGGACCTTGGTGGTCGGGTTTTGATTTGGTAGCAAATTTTGATATAACTGAGCATTGTTGTACGATGCGATTGGTTGGACCTTTTAGGAACCTTGGTGGTTCTGCTTTGGTAGCCATGATTATTAGAGATATCACTCGGTGTGTATTTTTCACTATTTGTTTAATTGTATACACGGTGTATTGCTTGGTAATGCTTGACTATTACCTTGGTAATTATTGACTATTACTTACCCCTCTAGACGCGATATTGACTCGCAATTTCATATACCCCTCTGGGTGATAAATGAGATATTTGATCCAACATTATATATGCTGTAAAGTTTTTTTAGAAATGACTTTATCAATGCGAAAGTGTTTCGCGTCAAATATAGTGTTCTATACTGTATATTTGACTGGCTAAAGTTTTTTATTTAATTGTTCAACGGAATATTTTGGGATTGTATGATCTTATAAACCCATCAGATGGGTAATGGATAATTTAATTTAAGCTTAGGCAACATACAGTATTTGTATATATATATACATTGCATAGATTGCTTGTCTCCTTAAATGTTTTTTGCTGTAAGATAATGGATGCATTTGTAAATGTGATCACATTTGTGTGTGGTGCTTTAGTCTTTACAAACTTTTCTAAAACAATTATCATTCAGGGTCTCTCATTTTTCACCCATGGACACTGATGCCTGGGTGAGCCTTTGATTCACGCGGATGGAAAGTGGGGGTTCACTGTCCTCTAAAGTCTTCAATGGTTCGTTTAGTGTTCTTATTGGAGGTTTTATTTTTTGACAGGCGGATGTTGATGCGAGACCATGTAGTGTATTTATCATGGTTCCAGAATGGGAAAAGGCTCTCATGTTCGATCCTTCGTAGATACTGTTAGAACATGTCCGTCGTGGGTGACTTTGCGACGGGGGTTAGGGGCAGTGGGCCCTCATTGGAGACCAGTCGTGCTAACAAAGCATAATAAGTCCTTGCATTTTATGAAGCAGTTCATACCGAATTACAACTGACGAATGAAGAACGTTGTTTCTTGTTATTCTTAAAAAAAATATATAAGTATTGGGAGAGGAGGTTGAGAGCAGAGATGTCTGTTGAGGTCCGTAGATCGGATTCTTTCCCGTTTTTTCCCAGAACTTAACATTCCAGGAACTGTATACTTGAGATCACTGAGGATATAGGCAGGAGTGGTTAGTGATTATATGTAGCTCGTGTTTAACTTGTGTTGTACTGTACCCATTTGGGGATACAGGGGATATCGAATTACTTACACCCCCACCCCCACTACTGCTCCCACCAAAGTATTAAGTGTCAGTTGCCGGATTCTGTCCCGTTGTATCCCAAAGCTTAACTCTCCAGGAACTGTATACTTGAGACTTGGATCACTGAGGATAATTATACATATGAAGATTCAAATTTCTAGAAATTAAGTACCTGCAATGAGTAATCCAACAAATTAATTAATTAGGAAGGAAAAATAGACTAACACTCTCACACCACACGCCTAATAGAACTTTGAGTTCTTCGATTTAACAGATAGAATCAGGGTTGTACATATAAATACTTCGGGGTAAAACATAGAACTTTTGCATCGTTGTGGCGGTGGATCTTATTGTAGCAATTATACTAGGACCAGTCCAGGTTACAAGCCTGAAGTGACGTATTTGTACCTGGACTGGCCATTACGAATCCAGAACTCATAGAATGCAGACGTCTTAGTGGAAAACTTCCATCTGAACGGGTGCCAACTTCTGAATCTGTGAGTTACCATTGTAATCACTGTATAATATGTATTATCTAGGGCATGATTGCTTTAATGGCGTTGTCGGCGCTTACATAGATGCATATTTTTGGGGAAATCCCACTTGTGAAATTCACATCGACAACAATATGCTCGATGCAGAATTTCGGTCTGTGGCCGATAATTCGGTAGACAACAGTGTTTATGTGTTTAACTGTTAATGTTGTATGCCATTTTATGACATTTTATGTCCGTTAGCACTATAACTGAAAGAAATTGTCGGTTTCTTCTCTTTTATTGTGTTGCGGTAACTCAATTTGGCAGGAAGGCAGCCATACCATATCCGGCTTGCTCGACTTTGAAGCATGCGCAGTGATATGTGTTTATGAACACGAGGCAGTGCGAATTAAAAACATCCGTTTTGCACACCGGAACTTCCGTATCGAAACAAAAACATCGATTATTCAAGGGAAGAACATATAACTTGATACATTTAAAAACTTTAAAGTTCAACATTATTATATGAAAAAGAAATAATCAAGCTCTGAGAATAAAAGTATCAGTATTTTTTTTTATTTTGGGAAATAAATATTTACACAGCACTTTACTCTTGTATTGTTCTTAAAGGGATATATTCAAAAAACACTGTTACAATTTTTTTTAAAGGGACACTTACTCGCTCAAACTAAACGAAAGAAATTGTCGGTTTCTTATATTTTATTGATATTTATTTTAAAGGGATATATTCACTTCAAAAACACTTTTACCAAAAACAAAAGGAACACTTACTCGCTCTTACTCGCTCACACTAAACGAAAGAAATTGTCGGTTTCTTGTCTTTTATTGTGTTGCGGCGAGTGAATATTCTTTTAAAGGGAGATTTACACTTGAGAATAATTTTTCTTTTTTTTTAAAAAAAAATAAAAATAATAATATTTTTTTAAAGGGACACTTCCAATATTGTTGAAATGTTTTATTTTTTATTTTTTTATTTTTATTTTTTATATATATTTCTTTTAGATAACTGATATTTTTTTCAATTCGATATATACTTTTTTACATTCGATATATTTATTACATTGCCAGTGGTAGAAGTCTCTGACTGATTCTAGTGACAGTGCAGGGCCACAAGGAGTACGTTCGAATTAGACCATTCTAGTGTCATACCACATGAAGGTGGAGTAATGGAACGGAAACAATGTCCTAGTGTGGCATCACAGGATCACGGACGAGCATCTTAGTGTGGAATCACAGGACATAGAAACTGTGAATCATCGATAAGGTATGTGGCCAAGATGGAGATCCCGAAGGATGAAAAATGGAAGCGTGTGATGTCAAAGGGGGAGAATAATATCCGGTCTTCAACGTCCAGATTGATTCTAGTGCCTGCGGTACAGTTAGCAAGGAAACTAGGAATGATCAGGGGTATCTCCACAGAGTCCTACTTGCAGCTGGCCAAAGGGCAATATGGTCTGGCCATAGAGAAGAAATATGTGCCATGCATACGAGATTTCCAATGGGCATGTGAGCTATTTCTTTGCCTGAAGGAAATAAAGGACAACTTCCCCATTCCAAAGTGGAAAGACATCGGTCAAGCAAAAGCAGCGGTCAGCCAAACAGAGAGTTTCTAAATCAGCGACCGTCACTAGACCCAAGGAGGCCGATGCGAAAGTAGTCGGTCAACCAAAACAGCGGTCAGTCAAACAGCGAGTTGCTAAATCAGCGACCGTCATTAGACCAAAGGATGCCTAGGCGGAAACCAATCCAACAGGTGATACATCTGAGACGGAAGTAGATATCCAGATACCACAAACGAAGGAAGGGTACAGCATTTCAGACGTTCGAGCAAAACCGATCATGATTTCACGGGCTTGTGAGACCTCTCCCTCCCTCCTTCGAGAGTATCTGTTACCCAGGGAGGCATCTATACCAAAGAAGTCCACCATACAATCTATGGACCGAAGAAGCCCTTCCAGGAAATCCGAGGAACACCCGGAACGCCGAAAAGGCTTTCTAGAGATTAGATCATGGTGGGGATTTCTTTATTTACACTGTCCTGTTTAATGGGATGAGAGTAGGGTAAGTGTGAGGTTTGGTGCACCCTAGAACTGGTTTAAACATCCAGTTGCCTACTTTGCCACTGACCGTTCCAAGGCAGTAGCCCTATTGTCATCTCTTTTTTGTATTTATGATGTCGTTTACATTTATTACTTTTGCCTTCTTGTTTGTCTGTGTGCGTGTTTGTATCTGTATTTTTTGGTTGACTGTCCTCCTTGAATGCTACTTTCCCTGTCCGATCTTTTTATATTTCTTTACCAGGGATCTTTGAGTCCACCTATGGACCGGAGAAGCCCTTCCATAAAATCCAAGGTAAATCAGGAACGCCGAAAAGATCCGCGTCCTCATTCGGACCGGAGGGTTTCGCGTTCGCCACAAAGGGCAGTGAAATACTACTCACCGGTATGTGAACGACGAAGAGGTTTGCGTTCATCCTGGAGGAGTCCACCCAGGAAACATTTGCGACGCCAGTCACCCTTGTGTGAACGACGGAGAGCTTCGAGTTCCCCTGTAGACCGGAGGTCTTCTCAACAAGTTCACCGAATTTCACGCCGTCAGTCAACTTCGCACCGAGATCACAGAGGTCCACGTTCTTCCAGGAAATCTCCAATAGTCCCTGGTAGAAGACGATCTCTGGATCATCCCATAGACAAGGGTCAAAGAGCTCCGCTCATGAGGGTACACGATTCCACCTTGCCAACTGAACTAGCCAAGAAGATTAAAAGATATTGATGTCCTTTGGAGGATTGTGGAGTTTATGCCCGCAAAGTGAAACGACATGTTTACTCTAAACACATCACATATCGGCAGTGTTTCACGATTTCGAGACCCAGAAATGCTTTGTAGTCGTTCGTTTCAGGAGCGCCGTCTACTAGGACTCAAGCTCTTAGCAACCATTTTCCTCGGTGACAATGGCATTCCGGAGAGACTAGTCAAGACGAACCTGTGGATTGACCCGCTAGCTACTATAACCCCCGAGACAGGGAGAGCAATGCTTAGCCTGTGTCAAGACGCAGGGTGGATTGTTCCAGTGAGATTCACCCTGAATCCTGTGAACTCGCCAGCCGTGCTCATCTATTGGAGACCACTGTCATTACTTAAGAGTCGTCTCACTGTATCCGACTCCAGACTGATGTTGGAGTATTTTGGACCGGATGTTGAGCCAGTTCAAACAACTGCGTCCCAATCTGTTCCTGGGTTCAGCAAGTCACGAATGAATCGACCTAATCCAATCCGACGTGCCAAGGCCACAAATCCGGGAAACCCTGCCCAGGATGAGTCTGTATCCAGTGAACGAAGCCTAGTGTTGTCTTCCACTACAGGAATACCAGTCTCGTTGACTTCAACCACAGGTGGATCAATATCACTGATGTCCCAATCTGCTGGAACAACAACTGGAATGAAGCTGTCCCTTGTGGTGGAACCCTTACCAAGGCAGCTACAGGATCTAACTTTGGTATCAGATGTCACCATGAAGGACCTGGAACTCGATTATCAGGATAGTCCAGACAAACGTAATGCTGGATCACTCGAGAATCCGTCTCAAAGTGAAGATGAGGCGTTGCTACGGTCCGATCAGGGCAGTCTAGATGGGTCACCCACCAAATTAAAGGCAGACGTCATTGTCACAGAGCCCGTTCCAGTTGTGTCTCCTTCAGAGTCCACGACAGACGTGAGTGTTGCCAGTGGCGTGTATACTAACTCGAGGACTCATCCTGCTGTAAGTGAAGAAGAGGCGTTGCTACGGTCCGATAAGGGCAGTCTAGATGGGTCACCCACCAAATTAGGGACAGACGTCATTGTCACAGAGCCCGTTCCAGTTGTGTTGCCTTCAGAGCCCACGACAGACGCGAGTGTGCCAGTGGCGTGAATACTAACTCGAGGACTCATCCTGCTGTAACATTTTTGGGTTCAAGTGTGTCCCCTTCGGGACCAAGGACCTCCTATGCAGAGATTGCAAAGCTGTCTATTGTTGCCCGAATAAGTTCTCGAGCTCGACCAACTCCAGAGACGAAACCTACGGAAACCGCCCTCTTACCCAGCAGAAACAACGAGGCCTTTGATAGCCATTTACATCTAGATCGTCTTTCTAGGACCTTGAACCTGCCCATGAAAGACCTGGAGAGAATGGTTACTCAAAATACTGAAGTAGTGTCTCAGCACCCAACAACCCTGGTGGGAGGAGTAATTTTTTTTTGTGACCCCATAAATCATGGGAACATACCGTGGGGTCTAGGTTATCAATGGAGAGTTGCTGTGCTAAAAAGATAGAACAACTTACCCCGGCAAGATTTGATCGTCTGGCCCCAATTCTGATGAATCCAGAAGTGTTAGCTTTAGGAGAAGTAGGTCTAGATTACACAGACCCATCTACATCATGGGAAAATCAGACCAAAGCGTTGGAAAAGGTATTGAGCCTGTGCAATTCAAGGCTGATGCTAGTCCTGCACATAAGTTGGAGTTGGCAGAAGTCTCAACTCACTGTCTGGACATAGTAAAGCGTCACTTCCCACCAGAACAAGAACAAGTTTTGGTGGGGACCTGAACCAGCTAAGAGCATGGAGAAGTGGTTTTCCGAATTGCTACTTTGGATTTACAGGGAAAGTTCCGCGTTTCAATAAAGCCCAACGGGAAGCACTTAAGACGGTACCTCAAGATCAACTCCTCATAAAGACCGATGCACCCTATTTACCCATGCTCATTGCATTGGCTGTCACGACGCCTGCTTACATTGGAGACGTGGCATACCAGGTGGCCCGGGTACGACTAGAACCAGTTTCAGTCTTTATCCAGACTTCCAGGATGAATGGGGAACAACTCTATGTTGCCTCATCCGTGGAGGAACAAACGAACCTTTAAAGAGACGCTGCAGCCCAAGGACTCGAATGTATTTCAGTCCATTTCTATGGAGCCGCACCTCGTTGTACAGTCTTCCAGAGAGAGGGGTGAAACAAAACTAAACGCAGCTAGGACTAGAATCTTAATTCAGTCCCAGGTTACAGGCGTACTACTCTCAAGCGCTGAAGACCCACAAAGGACTAGAGCTTGTCTCAACCCATGCTCAAGGTGTGCAACAATCAGAGGGTTCCAAAGAGTTCTACAAAAGATAACGGGGAGGTGTGTAGCAATTATGCTAGGACCAGTCCAGGTTACAAGCCGGAAGTGACGTATTTGTACCTGGACTGGCCATTACGAATCCAGAACTCATAGAATTCAGACGTCTTAGTGGAAAACCTCCATCTGAACGGGTGCCAACTTCTGAATCTGTGCGTTACCATTGTAATCATTGTATATTATGTATCATCTACGGCATGATTGCTTTATTATTATATATCCGAAAAGAGCCGGAATGATAGAGGACCAACTTAAAACTTTAACCACACCTTTAACCATTTTACACAAAGCATAGCATACAGAAGAGTACTCGAGTTTGTTCAAATAACATGGTAACATGATAAATACACTATAGAGACATAAAGTAAAGATTGGATGTCTATAACACTTATACAGAGATTATTGCAACAGTACCGTACTACCGTTAGAAAAGCAGCCACACCACAAAAATGAAAGCCACCGAAACTAAATCAGAAAGGAGAAACACAATCTTACGTCATGAGTTTAACATTATGCATTCTGACATATACATTTCTGAGTTTTAAGCATTATAAAAAAGAGTTTTATAAGAAAACACACAGTGAAAGTCTCCAACTGTGCAGCTAAAGGAGGTACGTGAGTAGGTAGAGATGAACACGTTTTGTAAAGATGTTTTTATTTATTTTATGTTGCATACAACTTCTACTTTGAGACTCAATAAAGGCTTTCATAAATGCAACTACTAAATCAGTCTGTATATATATATATATAGCTGATTACTCAATCATCATTTTGGTTTACATGTAAATATAGCATTTTTAGCGCACAGCCAATAGTTTGACATGCACCACCTTTGTTAAATCTATGAGTCCCGATGATTCAATGATAGAGATGAAATATTTTAACAGCATTAGAATGTCTGTTCAGAAAGTGTATAGTTTCTAGCAATCACAACATATATTTAACTTAAATATACAACTTCAATTGGATGGACATTTCTTGCATACCGGACAAGGATATCCGCCATTTTACCGGGGCTAGATATTTCCATCTCACCCTAGGGTCGAGATAAAATTCACGCGCGCCAACATCCGGTATGCAGGAAAACATGCAAAACGTTAATAGCTGGCGGCGTCAACGCACAACATTTCTCTGATATGCAAGAAAAATAATCTATCATGGGTATTCGGTTCAGATAGGGAATTCCAACCCTCGGTATAAGTGTTTTAATCGAAACCTCGGCAGAGCCTCGGTTCCGATAAAATCACGTATACCTCGGGTTGGAATTCCCTATCTTCACCGGATGCCCATGAAAGATTCTTATAATACATTAAAGACGGCCGAACATATGTCTAGCTATACTAGACATTTCTTTTTCTTTTTTTGCAGATGGTTTTGATTATTTAAATAATAACCTGTGTGAAGTCTAAATCGCTGGGAAAACTGCTTCCGTAAATGAGGATGGCAGAGTCTAATTTGAATATCTGTTGTTGCAGAAGTGTAGCCATACTCAAATGTTCAGTCATTAGAAGCAAGTATCGGCTTTGTCTGCAAACATTAGCGTATCACAAATACATTACATCCATTTCAATCAATTTACAATTGTTGACATGTATCAAACTACGTGTTTAAGGTAATCAGTTATAATGGAATATGTATACGTCTTTAGTTACCAAATTACTTAAGTGTGTACTATGAAAACTTATGCTTTATTAACAAATGTGAATATAACATGCACAATAAGTACAAATTTAAATCACACATCATGAAAGAGGAGACATTTGTTTAATCGTCTGTCTCGTTAAAAAATGAAGACCAAAATGCTCATACATTAATTTATGAAGGTATTAAGCCAAGTTATGAAATAGCACATACAAATACGTATATACTTAATGACGATAATTACCCGGCAGTAGCGTCTGTAGTTGTCAACAAGCATTGCCGTATTATTCCTGTAGGAGTACAGTCTGGCTCAAGAGCTTGGTCCTGTTTATCAAATGATACGAATCAATACGTATATAAATGATTTCACTGTTTCAACATTGATTCATATTGCGTTATTCAGAAAACTATAATATTTAGCGAGTAATTTGTACCATCTGCATATTGTACAAAGAAGATGAATGAAGTTAACTATGATTTAGGAACAAAGTGTTGTAACGGGAGTTGTTGTCCAAAATTGACCCAAATGTTACACTTGTTTTTGATTAATGCTTCCTTGTGCGTTAGAGAAAATTCGGATGGGATTCTTTTATTTACACACGCTTTACAAAATGCTAAATATTGGTGTTTTTTATTGCCTAAAAGCTTGTTTACACACCCATGGGCATGTTTTGACACTGTCCTTTAGAAGTAAGTATCCAATTGTCAAGTATTCTATGTTTGTTTGAATTCAAATGTGTTTCTCACTGCCGTGTAAGTTACAACCTTTTGATTGACAAGTATACATAATTTACCGATTCCTCTTTCAACACGACATGGTGAGAAAAGGCTGTGTATGGTATGTTATCTAAGCCTCCAAAGTTACGCATAACTGCATACTTCAATTGGTTTTTGGTTAGATTTCCTCTGTTCTTGTCTGCAAACACTAGTAACATCTTCAACAAGCTGTGTAAATTAATAGTGTTTAATAATAACAGAACATTTCACAAAGGAAGAACTAAATTCGGTAGCGATTAAATAAACATTGTTTACACGATAAAATCGAACCGTTATAAGTGTTTTGTTTGGTTAGTTTGATTAGTTGTGAGGATTTTAACAAAATCGATAATTGTACAATGATGATGTTCCATGCTGATGTATATATTAAAAACATACAGTAAATTTAATTTTCTTAAATCTACACAATCCCGACAAAAAGCAGGCTAGTGTTGTACTGAACAAATATAACGGGTATTACGCAATGTTTGCCCGAGTGATTACTGTATACGTGTGGTTTTATATATACAAAATACGCACTACCTAAATTCACTGAATGTTAATGGGATAAGGCGGTACTGTATGAAACGTTTTAGGTACATTGCAAATGTATGTGCTCACTAAAAAATAATTGTTTTATTAGAAGTATTAAACTTCAAGCAGTTAACTTTTCTTTAGTTTACTTCTTAAATATTTAATTTTCATGAATCGAATTACATGATTTGTAAAGTAATTTTAAATGAAAAGCAATTTTTTTGTTGAATATCAAATTTTCGTATTAACTTACGCGAATGAGAGGGTTTATGTAGAAAATAATTAAATAGAACAGGTAATGTTAATCTGCCGCCTTAGTGCAGTCGGAGAGCACGTTGTGTCAGTCTTCCCACCAATGACTGCCCTCCTCGCCCCTCCCCTACCCCCAACCCACACTCCACTATTTGAAACACTCCTTTGCCAATACCATATAAAAAACTTGAATACATGTATTTGTGTTAAAGGATAAACAAACGGCATCATTAAAAAATCGATAGATTTGGATAATAGCGTTAATAATTGTTAACCCTTTTCTTTATGTTCATGACTACATACGACGGAAGTAGCTGTAATACAATTAAGTGATAAACAGGAAAAAACACGCACGCTACATCAACTCACGCACTAACGCACACGTGTCCCTCAAACACACGCAGGCATGCACGTACATACACTTTCATATACGTTGGTCAATATTACCACTTGAAATGTGCGTAAACGGTGCCGCGACGCAATTCAGAAAAAAACGGATACTCAGTCCGTCCGTAATACCGATATCCTGTCTTGCGTGAAAACTATCTGAAATATCGAAACAAAATGTCATGTGTGCATCCGTGGCAATAAAGCGATGATGCATTTCATATTGTTTTATTTGGTCAAAATGTGGTTGACATGGCAATAAAATGAAAAACAATATCCGCAAACTCGAGATATATGTCGCATGTTTTATGAAGATATATTCACTTTGTTAAGTTTACTTAAGAACCGATTTTTCAACGAATTCGCTCACTTGTTGCGAGAAATAATATTGCTGGTCCTTTCCCAACAAAAGTTTATTCCATATTTATAAAAAAATCATTTGAAAAATACCATTCAAGTGCCTCTTCAAACAATAATTTCTCCTTGTCGAATGTCAACACCTGAGCGTGATGTATTTCTTGTACAAATTATTTGTTATCAATACACGCTGCCTATACATGTATAAAATGTGTGTGATTTTTGATTATTTAAAGGATTTTATAGGCATTAAATATATATATTTATAGTCGGAACATAATTATGTCGAATACGTGGGTAAGTGTATATAATTCTGTACATAGTGATGCATTTACCTAATGCTTTACTCATTTTCTTGTTTACCTTTCATTCAACAAACATGATGTACATAATTACATTAGACGCCATTGAAACAAACTGCATTTATCGGATACCTGAGCGATTTGCTATATACAGATTTGGCCTTATAAACTCGTGTTGTTGGGTTGATTCAGTTTCAAATGTACAGATTCGTTTATCACGCCTATTATGTAAATGCCTCAATATGCGATACGACAATATACCAGCTTAAACAGTGTATACACCACATCCCAGCAAAGAACCTTATCCATAGACTTCCATTTGTTTTAAAACAAACACTTGAAATCGGGATTGTGTACTTTAATGAATAGCTAATAAAAAGCATAGGCGTACGTCATATAAATACACCGTTATTTCAACTGCAAGTATTTTTCCAGTTGGAACTTGCATCGAACTTGCATTTACAATAAAGAATATAGCTTACCTATAAAAGTCTCTCAGCCCAAAAAAGTCCTTTTTAAGGCCCCGTTTCGCAAGTATGTCTATATAAGCTTGAGCTAGTGGTGCAAATATATACTCTACCCTATATTTTGAAGTTGCTGTTATACCCCTGAAAATGGAATAATGGAATAAAATCATTTTAATTAATATTTTTTTGAAAACTATTTGTTTGTTGCTTTAAAATCCTGTTTGCTGTTTTAATAATGTGAAATTACACAGGAACTCCTATTTATTTATTATTCAAATTTGTAAAATGTATATATAACATATAATATAAAGTCAACGTTTTGGATTCTTCGATCTCAAATAGCGCGGTACAATATTACATACTCGCAGGTATTTTGCATATACCAAGACATGTTCAATGCATTAAGATTTATTATAACATGTTAAATAAATAGTGACCATTAACGTACTGAGGAAAAAAGATATTTGGATGATAGTTCATTTTTTCAAAGCATTACAATATCGTGATTGACTTCGATCTTGATTTAAGGATAATACCTCAGTCTTTCTTGATCGTTTATAGCAGAATTTTAAAATGAACCATTCGGGTTAGTCATCGGGATAGACATCACACATTAATTCTTACTTTCGATTGTATCTGAGTTGTTTCATGTTTCTAATAAGTATTATTTATCTTATATATAATACAGATTGCACTATTTCTTTCAAAGAGATAACCACTTATCACTTGAAGCAATAGTCATTCCCGAAAATAGAGCTTCGCTATAACGCACCTTATAAATATAAATATCGAACAGGGAAAGTAGCATTCACCATTTTTCTCATTTTAACTGTAAGCGCACATCGCACATTTTATATCACACCTGAATGAAAATTGTCCTTGAAATGAACACATATTATTTGGCCTCTATCTCACCGTCTACATTAATTACAAGGATACAAATAAAACATGGCATATTTATTTTCATATTGGGTTGATATTAAATGATAGGCTTGATATAAAATATAAATATAAAAGTCGAACGGGAAATTCAGCCTTCACAGAACACAGTAACCCCAAAAACACGCAAAACGCCTTGGAACGGTCAGTGGCAAAAAAGGCCTCTGGAAATAACTAATATGCAATACACTTCGCTTACCATGATCAAACGTATAATATATAATAATATTGAATTGA
The DNA here is from genome assembly GCA_037043455.1 of Cyrtodaria siliqua. Lineage (NCBI taxonomy): Eukaryota > Metazoa > Mollusca > Bivalvia > Adapedonta > Hiatellidae > Cyrtodaria > Cyrtodaria siliqua. The sequence continues at coordinate 136,817 of JAWPHD010003001.1, forward strand.
ACATGTTTAAGTGTTGATCTATATTTAGATTACGATTATACCGGATTCTTGTGAAAAAATAACATAATTTGCTTAGCAGTTTTTGAGAACTCGTTTTAAGCAACAGTGTTATTTTTAATATTTCACATACAAATTTCAATATAGAAACGATATACCCACGGGGCAGCCCATTTCTACCGAGCAATTATCTGAACGGACTTGATAGTTAACGGCTAATGTGGAGTTCTGAAAAGCTACTGTCAAAATATGTTCAGCGTTTGAAGACGAAAATATGTGATTAAAGGTTGTGTCTAATTGTAGACCTCAGATTCATTCATGTTCATAATGCGGATAAGATGTTTCTGAAGATTCTTTTTAAGCAAATGGTAACAGTTTGCTTAATGGTCTTTCCTTAAATCTCAATATAAAAACTTTAACACTCAAGGGTTGGACCAGATCTTGATTTAAGGATAATACCTCAGTCTATCTTGATCGTTTATAGCAGAATTTTAAAATGAATCCGGGTTAGTCATCGGGATAGACATCACACATTAATTCTTACTTTCGACTGTATCTGAGTTGTTTGATGTTTCTAATAAGTATTATTTATCTTATATATAATACAGATTGCACTATTTCTTTCAAAGAGACAACCACTTATCACTTGAAGCATTAGTCATTCCCGAAAATAAAGCTTCGCTATAACGCTATAACGCACCTTATAAATATATGGGCTGCACGGGGCAAATGGTAACAGTTTGCTTAATGGTATTTCCTTAAATCTCAATATACAAACTTTAACACACAAGGCTTGGACCAGATTTCATCACGCGGAGTTCAGAACACCATGACTTCATTTGAACAAACTTGTCACCTACTAGCCAGGGAGACATTACCGATGCGTTTAATAAAACATCTCGGTATCGTGATGATATACTCAATATTAATAATGTTCATCTCTCGATTTCAAATGATTACATATAATCTACAATAATTAAAATACATCTTAGATAAGGGAGATGACTTTGACGAACATCATGCTCTTGAGAAAACTGTTTTGGGGCTCGTTTTATAAAATAGCGACCAGCTTAGTCATAGCACTGACCTAAATGTAATAAACTTGAAAATATCTTATATCGATTTTTTTCTTATTACTTACCTAGCGCTTTCTTTGAGTTCTTCGAGATCCGGTACATCTCTCTGCACCATTATGCCACGATTTGTTTTTGCTGGGTCCAAAGCCCAGTTCGATATGCCAATAAATCCCACCTTAATTAAAAGAAAATGAATTATTAGTATCGAGCAGTAACTGTGCCGTTCAAAAAATGCATTATAAACAACACGCAAGTACATAGAGTATAGTAATATTATATTAGAAATTAGAAAGACATCACCAGCATAAAGCGGTTGAAAATAGGCATCGCCTTAAAACCGTCAGTAGCAATATAAGATTATGAAGGTTTTAACAGTGTTCTAGTGTCAATCAAACCAAACTATTACCCTAGTGTAATCTGATCAAAACGGAACAATGTAAATAATAAATCCCCGTCAGGCTTTCTTCAAAATTAATTGGTAAAATAAAAATTTATTTATAGCCCAGAGATGATATTTTATATAAATATAACAAACAAACAAGAGGCCCTCTTGGGCCTGTAACGTTCTTCTGGTTAAAGGCTGTTTGTTGTCCATATGTCTTTCTTAAAATAGTTTTACCATATTGATAAACATCATTCTTGCGATTCATTTGGGGGATCTAGAAAGAAATATACTTTCCACGCACTGAATAGGCCTATCGCTCACCTTATAACCAGCGCATATCCAATATCTATTAAAGGTAACACAATTGGGTCAAATAAAAGAGTTTTGGTAAGTTAAGAAGAAAATTGTATAAAGAAATGCAACTCTTTTTTAAAATGGCACCACGGGCATGCACACAGTAGATTTGAAAATCGAACAGGAAAAGTAGCATTCATGAGCGCCAGTCAATCACAAATACACACAGAAACAAAGAACAACTTTAAAGATGAAAAAAGGCAAAATAAGACATCACAAACACAACAGGGTTGACAAAAGGGCTACCGCCATGGAAGGGTCAGTGGCTAAAAAGGGTCACTGGACGTTTAAACCAGGTTCTAGGGTGCACCAAACCTAACACTTAACCTACTGTCATCCCAAAAAAACGGGAGAGTGTAAATAAAAAAATCCCCCAAGAACTATTCTCTGACCAACACGGCTGCATTAATAGGCAATATAAGCAAAACGCAAATATGCTCATGTATATATATATATATACATATATAAATACAAAACAAAAATAGCCTAGAAATAAGTATAAAAGTCGAATAGGAAATGCAGCTTTCACAGAACACAGTTAAACCACAAACACGCAAAAGGACAAACATGAATGGTAATGTTAATAAAGAGTAAAGGCATATGACGTCACGAAGACAACATTGGTTGACAAAAGGGCTACGGCCTTGGAATGATCAGTGGCAAAATAGATCGCTGGGGGGCTTCAACCAGGTTCTAGGGCGCACCCTACTGTCATCCTAATAATACGGGACAGTACAAATAAAGAAATGCCCGCCATGAACTATTCTCTAACCAACAAGGCAGCATCTATAGACCATATAAGCAAAACACAAAGATGCTCGTGTTTATATAAATACATAGCCTAGGAAGCGACAAAGAAGTAACTGTTACTCAATGATTTGGCAGACACCAGAGCAACAAGAGAGTAAACTGTTGAAGGAACGACAAGACAAGTTTGCAGACAAACATCAAACGTCACCGTCTTTTTGGGCTTCCGGCAGACGTCATCAGATGGTCCGGCTGTTTCCGGTCATCGCACAATTAAAGAGGAAAGCATAGTGGCGAATTGTAAATGAGTCCACCACCAAGCATGCAGTGCTTTGCAAAATGATACGATCATAACCTCTTTTGATTAACTTTTTACAAGTTTAACAAAGATAGAATGACAGTGATCATGACCAAGGATCTTACGAAGTTTGTAAAGCACATCACCATAGAAGTCAGGTTGTTATAGTTCAAGTCGCAGAAGAGTTCTTAAATTACTTTTATATTTGGAAAGAAGATCAGGGTCACGATAATAAAATGTTTTACGAAGTTTATGGTAACGATAGCTTTTTAGTTATATAAAGATTACAAATATTAACATCCTCAACTCGAGTACAAGCTCTAGCAAAAATAATAAGTTGAGACACCTAGACCCCATAAGACTTTGCTCGGGGAACATCCCCATCTAAATGGGAATAATTAAAATATCAAAATTAAAATCATCTCTCTTGTCTTAGATTTTGCGAATTATTTCACCGTTTTCCATAGAGAGATGTAAATCGAGAAAATAAGCTTTAATATTAGAATTATTAGCTTAGTTAAGTTGAAGTTCTTTAGGATAAATATTATCAACCATAGTAGAAAAGAAATGGTTGTCCATGTTCAATAAGCCATCCAGTTACCGATGGGTATCATTAAAGGCTTCAATAACATCTGCCTGGGTATCTGGTTAAAGATTCAACATGAAATCTGTTTCATAACAATATAAAAACAAATCTGCGACAAGGGGTGCACATTTCGTACCCATAAGGTAGTTCCATTCCTGACGAAAATATTATCCAATAGAAAAATAAGTGATTCACTAGGGAAAATACTACAGTTTTGGCCTGTTATGCTTTTCTTTATTAACGGCAGTTTGGACAATTACACTATGTGTGTTGCAAACGTTTTTTAAATGAGAGCAATAAGCTTGTCTTTGATAAGCTTGTGTGGTAAATATGTATATAACGTAGATAAATAATAAGTATTTATAGATAAAGCTTGATGTTTATTGCAAATTTTATCAAGAACGTCGTCTGGATTTTTAATAGACCAAAATAACTTAATCGCAGAGTTTTCATAAGCTTTAGCACAATATTGTTTAACGTGGTCTATAACGGCAGCAACACAATTTGTTAAACGTTTTTGAGATATGTGTGGTGGTGCAAGAACTAGAATTGGAAATAAAACGGGTTTTATATGGTTATTTGTGCATTTTGGAAATCTGTTTTGCTTTTCGTCTATTTCAGCTTGAACATCTTGCACTGAGTGATATGCGTCGAAACAAAATTATCTTCAGTAGATTGCACCGGAGTATACGAATTAATACTTCCGAGTTCCTGAGATAAAACAGTGACTTAATGGAGGCGTCAAATAATAATTATATTATTAATTGCTGCTTTATCAGCGGAAACTAAAACAAACTTATTATGAAATTCCTGGATTCCCGATTTTAAATTACGAAATGAAAATCTAGGTCTAGGGGGCAGTATAGATGGATTAGCTGTATAGAAGTTAATACGGGTATCTATGATGTTATACATAGTGTTTTCCCCAATAGAAAGCGAGTTAGGGCAGCTTGTCCTCTACGACACCATTTATTACTAAAATCATCAATGGACTTGGCGATCTGACCACAACATGCATTAAAATCAATCGCAGAAGGCAATCTATACTTCGGACCTTTAGAAATCAAATGCCGAATACGTGTATAATATCAAAATTACCAGTAAAGACATGGCCGGCCGGAGCATAGCAAAATTTCTATGTTCTACACTCGCATTCCTTAGGAGAGTTATTTACTATATAAAAGTCAGATACTATTTTGTTGTAGTTGAATATCATATTTCTAATTGGTTGTTTGGCACTTATAACAAATTATAGGATTTTCGAAATTTTTTGAAATATTTAGGAATAGAATCAACAACACGATTATCTCGAAGAATACTTGGTATATCAATGAAATCACTGCCATTATTAAGATAAGGAATGCTTAATCTGACTCCTTGACAATATGGGGTCGGAGAAGATTTTTGCGTATATAGCTTTGAATTATGGAAGCAGTGTTATACAAAGGATCTGTTCGAATGCAAATTTTGACTGCTTCCTCGTCGATCAGCTTAAGTGAAGAAATGGATAGAGAGGTGAGACAAGAAAGCATCGAGTGCTTTCCAGACTGTTTAAAAACAGTATGTAAATCAGCGACTGACATAGTAATACGTGATTTCCGTTTGACGTTACCATTACTTCTACAACCATGAGACCCAAATTTACGCTTTCGAATGGAAAATATAGCAAAACTATCAATATAAGGTTCTTTTGAATTATTTTCTTGTTAATAAATATTATCATTAAGGCCCAGTGGAAATGGTGTCTGCAAGTTGTTCTTCCACTTTAGTTCTGCTATATGTCTAGCTTTTATTTTAAAGTTTTTAGTTCATCATTATCATAAATTATATATTCAACAGGTTGAAGTGACGTCACTAAAACTATATCCTAACTGACGAAAGTGTTGGTACGGGTAATTCATTAACTTTTTGGGATTGCCTGCATTATATTTATGCTCACGGAATCAAACTGTTAAGGAACGACATTTTGTATACCACAACGTGGTGCATTTCAAGTCAAAACATAAATGACGTGGGAAATACGTCAATCAAAATTTAAAGCTAGACATATTTATTTAACAAAACATATTGTCAAATATTAATTAGACGCATATGTGTGGGGCTTAGAGTTTATAATCCATTTTCATTGAGTAACTTGTTATCATTACATTGATATTTATAACTATATGTATTGTTTGTTAAACATTTAAATATTTCATATTCCTAAAATGTAACCTGCCATTGACTATATGTCAATATGTTATGTTAAAATGTATACTCATGGACCAAATGGTCTTTTGTATAATTGAATAAAGAATAAAGAACATGTCATATATTAAATGTTCTACCATTAACTTTTGACTTGCAAGATACATAATTGAAACAAATTCACCGCTTAGCATTGCAATTTCTTGTAGAAATAAACGCTCTGCTTCTATATTGAATTAAACGATGTCTGAATGGAGACGTTACGTGATATTTTCTCAAAATAGGTGATCCAAGAGGTGTTTAATAAACTTTGAGCCGTTATTAAAAGTCCTGGTAAAATTATTAGAATGAACATGGAATGAGATTGTCGAATGAAGATTTAAAGTTATAAGATGTACAAATGACTTCAATTGTTTATTCTGTTGTTGCTCTGGCTTCTGCCAAGTCATTGAGTAACTTCTTTGTGTTTTACTTATATTGCCTATTAATGCTGCCTTGTTAGTTAGAGAATAGTTCATGGCGGGCATTTCTTTATTTGCACTGTCCCACTTTATTTGGATGAAGTAGGGTTAGTGTGAAGTTTGGTGCCCTCCATAACCTGGTTTAAACCCCCAGCGGTCTTTTTTGACACTGACCGTTCCAAGGCGGTAGCCCTATTGTCAACCCTGTTTGTGTTTGTGACGTCATATGCCTTTATTTTTTGTTAACATTGCCATTCATGTGTGTCGTTTTTTCCAGTTTTGGGTTTACTGTGTTCTGTGAAAGCTGCATTTCCTTTTCGGCTATTATACGTTTTTTCAGATCTAAGAAATATAGAGTTATTATCTGGAATTCGTATAGATGACGTAGAGTGTAACTGAAGAGGAGAAGAATTTGTTTAAGTGTTTTCGTTAAAAGACTCATGTAAATTTAAAAGTAATACCATTCTGTGTAAGCAAAATAAGAGCCAATTAGTAATTTGTAGAGATACTACGACGATTAGTTATTAATAACAGACGGATGGTTAATAGAGGTCAGAACTCAACACACAACACACAACGTTCAATATGGTATAGAAAGCCACAACGAATGACTTGGCAGAAGTCAGAGCAACAAGAGAACAAACCATTTAGGAAACGACAATACAAGATTGGAGACAAACGTCAAATGTCACAGTCCTTTTGGGCTTTAGGTAGACGTATTCATAGGATCCACAGCGTGTTCGGTCATCACACAAATAAGGAGAAACCATAGTGGCGAACTGTAAATGGGTCCACCACCAAGCATGCAGTGGGTCATAACCTCTTTTGATAAACCTTTTAACAAGTTTAACAAAGATAGTATGAAGATGATCATGACCAAGGATCTTAAGAAGTTTGTAAATCACGTCACCACAGTAGTCAGGTTATGATAGTCCTTGTCGCAGAAGAGTTCTTGAATTACTTGTATATTTGGAAAGAAGATAAGGGTTACGATAATAAAAGTTGGCAACGGTTTTACGAAGTGGATGGTAACGGTAGCCCTGATTGAGTAGATTTAGTTATACAAAGATTACGAATAGTAATCTAGAGTTAGGGCTCTAGAAAAACTAATAACTTGAGACACATAGACCCCATAAGAAGTAGCACGGGGAAAATTCCCTAACCAAATGGGGATAATTATTAATATCAAAATTAAAACCATCTCTCTCAAATATTTTGCTAATTAGTTCACCATTTTCAATAGAGAGATGTAAATCGAGAAAAGAAGCCTTAGTATCAGAAATATTAGTTTTGTTAAGTTGAAGTACTTTAGGATATATATTATTAACCATAGTATAAATGAAAGGGTTGTCCATGTTCAATATGTTATCCAGATACCGAGAGGTGTCATTAAAGGCTTCAATAACATCTACCTCGGTATCTGATGAAAGACTCAACATGAAATCTCTTTCATAGCCATATAAAAACAAATCTGCGACAATGGGTGCACAGTTCGTACCCATAGGGATACCAACAATTGTCTATAAACGGTAGTTCCATACCTGACGAAAATATTATCTAACAGGAATTTAATCACAGTATATTATTTAAACAAATGTCTTATGCTAAATGCACAGTATTAGTCGTTCTTTTAACTTCAGATAAAGGCACTTTATAAAATATTTTCATATACAACTCAATATACAACTGTCACATGCACTCCCTGTGTCACCATTTGAATAAACCTTTTGTAGGGCCAAATGCTTAAGCTACACACAATATATGGACGCTCTATACCTTGAATGAAGACATGTTTTCATTTTTTTCCATTACAAGTATATGTAAAACATGTGCCCTCTGGCTGTAGCCAACTTAGACCCTATGGTCACCATTTGTACAAACTTGTTAGAAAAAACATAAGAGTATGGTAAATGCAAATTGTTAGAACTTTAGCTCTTGAAGTATGAGAGAAGAACATAGTTGGTAATTGTCCTAGATCCAGATTTACCAGATTTGACCCGAGGATCACTATTGTAACAGACTATGTTAGAGGACTATAAGCTTATACTAAATGCAATAAATGAGAACTCTTTATGGTTTCATAGAAGAAGTTATTTCCAATGTGGATTGTCTATGTAAAATATGCAAGATGTATACATACAAAAAGTGAACCTCTTGATGATGTAACCACTTTTGACTTAGTGACTGAATTAGAACACAGATAATAGTTTGGGGGTTGACAATCGTTAATAAAGGAAGACTTTCAAAATATGTTCAGTGGTTCTTGAGAATTTTTTTTATACGTTTTTGTACTTTTATAATAATGGATGCCCTCCTGGATGTCTTCTTGCCCTAATGTTAACACATTTTAAACTTATTGAGCTAAATATTATTTATGTTAATTCTGGTCATATATGACCTAGCGGTTTTTGAGAAGAAGTAGCATAAATTAAACATTTAATGACAAACGGACGACTGAATAGTTTTTAAATATGTCTTCGGTAATTGAGGTGACTTAAGAAAGAAAACATTTAAAACCAATCACAAATGGCGGGTTGGGATAGTGGAGGAGCGTGGTGGTGGTGGGGGGGGGGGGGGGGGGGGGGGGGATACGGCAGATATGGCTATTTGTCAAACTTGCCCAAGATTTTATATATATAAACATTTTAATTACGATCGGTCTAATAAGAGCCACAACTCTGCTGTTTCTCCTCAAATTTTGCTGGATCTTAAAATCATGTACTGGAACTTTCACTGATATAAATACTCTAAAAAGAAATATAAAAGATCGGACAGGGAAAGTAGCATTCAAGGAGGACAGTCAATAAACAAAACACAGAAACAAACACGCAAACAGACAAACAAGAAGGCAAAAGTAATAATAAATGCAAACGACATCACAAACACAAAAGGGTTGACAATAGGGCTACCGCCTTGGAACGGTCAGTGGCAAAATAGGCCACGGGGGGTTTAAACCGGTTCTAGGGTGCACCAAACCTCACACTTACCCTACTGTCATCCCATTAAAACAGGACAGTGTAAATAAAGAAATCCCCGCCATTATCTAATCTCTAACCAACAAGGCAGCATCAATAGGCAATATAAGTAAAACACAAATATGCTCGTGTAAATATAACACAAAAAAAGCAATAGCCTAGAAAGCCACAATGAAGGTACTCAATGACTTGGCAGAAGCCAGAGCAACACGAGAATAAACCATTAAGTTTGGTAAAGACCAGCTGAAAGATAAAGTATCTTGATATTTAGGAAAGAAAACGAGAGCAGTTTTTAGTAAACAAAGAGGACCATTAATCAAGGATTAATAACAATATAAACGGCTTTAACCAGCCAGGCCGAATCCCAAAACTGGAGCGTCAAATTAAGAGTTACCAACTCATAATTGATTTTACGCATTCAATCACAATACGATATTATATTAGCTTAACACCTGGATAGCGTTTTGATAAACGGTGTTGTAGTGTATTTTTGCAGTTATTAGTTTATTCCAGTCTGCTTAGTTGCTTACTAAAAACAACACCGAGGCAGTTGTCTCAGTATGAACTGCCTCTGTGTGTGTCTCAGTGTAGCTACGAGCCTGCAACGACCTATTATAGAAAACGTATTACACTTTTTTTGTCAGGACAGTACATGTTTACTTTATAACAGTATGTGGAGAAAACAATTTACATATTTTAGTTTACTTTTGTGATAAAAAAAGAAGACATATTGTCCTATAGAAATCATAGCACTCAAACGCAATGGCCCCGTAGATCCGCACTCTACCACAAACGAAAATCTCTAACAATAATGGCGTGTGTGATCATGTTATATACTGATACCTTAGAGTTTTTAAATTACTTTTATAAACTTTTAAGAGTAGATCAGGGTGACGATAATACCATTTTTCAAAGTTGCTTAATCGTTTATGGTAACGGTATTCATGAAATAACAGAGTTTTAATTATACACAAAGTTATGAACTAGGCTACAAGCTGTAGAAAGTAATAGTTGAGAACCAAGAATGCTCGGGGAACATCCGCGACTATCTTTACACATGGAATGACATGACGCTTAGATGATGCATGTTCATGATTAACACAACGTACACTAAGGTAATGAGTTGAACACTCGAGTAACCAAATGAGCTGAAACAAAACTGAAACAACAAAGTTCTTGAATTGTAGATATTTACATTTAAGCTGCAGTTTTTAGATTTACACTACTAAACTTGCTTGAAAACAGTTATTTCATTAAAACTACTCACTCAGATCTTATCCTTTAAAACTTCCAATTAGTCGACGGATATGCTAACAAACATTAAAAACACTGACTGATATATGTAATATCTAACCTTGCTACACTTCTCATATATGTTTTCTTTATCGTCCGCGTCCATTAATTCTGGATGATACCCAGTCTCTAGTAATGGATGAAGGGTCTGCAAAATATTGACATAAGTATTATGATTTAGTTAGTGTGTAAAATGCAGGTTAAGCGTAGCTTTGATACACCCAGATACGTGCTGTCCTGTATATAAGATCTGCATAATAATGTATTGTTTTGCGAATCACTGATCTATAACAATGCGAAAGAAAAACAATTATATTTGTTTAAAATCGTGTAAGACCGAAATTTTACCCGTGAAACACTCATGTAAAAGGGTTGCATGTACAATATTAATATCAGTATTAAGTTCTAAGCATGCACATCCTCCACATTACGGCGAAAGCAAAAATAAGTTACTATAAAAAGAACATAAATGGTAACGTGGCTTGTCTTTTATGTAAATTAGACGCTCGTCTGTAAATACCTGTTTGAACATTGTTTGATTCTTTAGTTGTATGCTTTTGTGATATACGTGTACATATGCTGATGTGAGGTAGACGAGTATGACGATGAGTGTTTGGTAAGGTTGAACATTTCTTTGATGATTTAGATGATTCAACAACAATAAAATGAACAACTTATCTACGTTAAAAGGACATTCCTAAATATGGAATAAAAATTCAAAAATTCTGCAGAAGAAAGACAAAATAAAATTGTCATGGTATATCAGTTTGTTTAAATTAATTGATAATGTTTGGGTTGGTTTTGATTCTTATAATTGTTAAATGTTTAAACTTGAAGGAAAAGATGCGAGCCAAAATGTAATAAATAACAATCATCAGCCTAGAAGTTATCATTCTGGTCTAGTTTTATGTTTAAATAAGCTAAGTGTAGTGTGGTTTTTATTTTTTATTTTTTTATAATATAATATACTAGTATAGCTTATTTGTTAACTATTTAAGAACATACATGCTAGTATACGTAAAACTATTAAAGACACTAAATAAAAGTGTTAACAGATTATAACTGTGTTCAATCTTTGTTTTAAAATGTTGAAACATACAACAAGTGTTTATAAAGCCTATACCTTCAGTGGCATTGCTGGGGTATCCTCCGCCAACCCAACCTCATCTAATACTACAACTGCAACATAACGACTCAGGTCCTTATCCTGTTGAAACTGTGCGCATTGTCTAAACAAGACAATTATGCTTTCAGCTGTAGCCAGCGGGCTGCATTGATACGATACCAGTTGGGCCTGCAACATAGTTTCAACATAAGTCTACGTATTTAAAACTGTTTCGAGAACCTTCAAGGAGGTTCTGTTGACACTTCCCATAAACATACCTTCATTCAGGAACTTATACTGAATAATGAAACGGGCCCTCTGAACTTTCTAGATTTCTTCTGGTGTTCATGTTTTATCGCCCCAGCTTGAATAACATTAAATGACTCTATTTTAATCTATTCGAGATTAATTGATAATATGACTGTCAACAAATCTTACATAGCAAAGAATACAACAACACAAAGTAATATGGTTACAATAATGCATCTTGGAATTCATGTAAACAAACGCTCAACAAGTTCTAAATTGGATCCTCTTATGTTGGCGGGAAATCCTAATAATGTTAACCTTCCTTAAACAATTCCTCCTCATAAACCGCTTGGCCAACACTTGTCAAATTCTAAAGGTGACCTCTAGATCAGTACTTTCCATTTTGGTTTTAAATTAGTCCAAAAAAGAAAATTTAAGATGGCCGCCATTTGTGAATTGTTAAAAAATAAAAGAAACCTCTTAACCGCTATAAATAGTTCAACAGTTGCTACAGTTTTTTTTCTGAAATGATTGCTACATGGTGCTACTAGAATTTCAAAATTAAACATAGATTCGCCTGATTTATAAAATGAGCCTTGCCAAAGGCTATAGATATTTAGAGTGTAACTTCTACTGATGAAACACATTCTCATATACCGCTATTTTGTACCATTTGTTTGATAAATTAACTGCAAAACGTGTGGTTTGAGTAAGAAGTCTAAGGATGTTTAACACATTTTTTTAGATTAATTACAAAGACAAAGGTATCTTAGCGAAAGATACATGTATATTACAACAAGTGATTTATAGCCATATGTACTCAAGATGCATAATTCAATGAACAGAGATGTAATAAATTGTTTATTGGATCTTCGGTATATATTCATACTCGTTACTCTTGTTCAAAGAATAATGCAGCGTCTGATCTCGAATTAATAATTTCAATACACTATATAGAAGATATGTGTTTGTTTGGAGAATATATATGATTTATTTTCTTCGAGAAGTGAGAAAACTTATATTTTCACGAGTGCTTTAGCGAGTTTCCTCACTTCGAGATGAAAATAAATCCTATTTATTGACGTACGACAAAGCAACACATATTCTATTTATTATATACTTGCAACCTTTAAACTTATGCAGAAAAAACATAATGCTCCAAAACAGACGTCAATAACGTCAATAACGTCAACAACGTCAACAGCGGCATTACGTCATTTTCATGGTTATATTTTAATCATGAAATCCACTATGTAACTGGAAAGTATATCATAAACTGAACGATTTAATCAAACAATTATTTAATTAACAATTTTATAAATGATGCATTTTGCATGTGCATATTGCGAAAGATTCGCTAACCTAGTGGATGTATCATTTTGATTGCAAACAACGTTGACCTATTACCAGTGTCCAAATGTATTATGCTGAAAGCAAGCACCTCGCTGTATAATATTAATACGTTGCCTAATAGTATATCATTTACAATGAAACAATGTCTCATATAACTCATAGAACGAAACGTCTTATAGAAATAAGCTACGTATATCATTGAATCAATGTATTGCTATGACGTGTTCTGTATCATATATGTATACTACACAGAGAGACGTTGTCGATGCGTACGTATACTAATTATAAGCCTCTTTAATATGCGCATTAATAACTTTAATACGCACAATACATGTATAATGCATGAAGACAATTTACCTGTTTAAGTTGCTTAAAAAACTCATTCTGAGATGATGTCCCACGCAAAGCATCTGCTACAATCGTCTTTGCTAGAGATTTGGAACTACCCGGTTTACCAACAAGAAAAAGCGGTATCCGTAGCTCTACGCATACTATCATCATGAAGATATTTTCTCTTAGTGCTTCGTTCCTTGCTACATTTTCACTTATTGCAACATTATTTAAGAATACCTCTTGGCACCTGTTAAGTATAGACAGGGTTTGAACATGGTGTAAACATATGCCTCATACTCAAGTGTATGTAGATTAACTATATTGACGACTTCACATATTTAGTATGGGGATGAAAATCGGTCAATCGGTTAATAAACTACGAATCAGTTTCAAGCCAATGATATAAATTGTATACCAACTTTCTGAATAACAATGTTGTCACCAATTCCTGACATACTTGACCGAGTTTCAAAATCTATAGCTTATTTTCTTAGAACAGTTCCAAGTTAAAGATATAAATTATAATTTTAACAGTTACTTTCTTAAACAAGTTGTTTTTACATAATAACATGTAGTTACAGCAGTGAAAAATGTAAATATAAATGTTCACTGCTAAAATGGAGTATTCCATTGTTTATCATAAAAAAGAAACTGAAACATAGACAATAAAGCTACTAACGCTTTCAATTCGAATTCAAACTGAACAGCCTTTCCTGGTAGCAGGCAAGGGTGTCTGAATGCATTTGCTATTTTCTTTCTGTATTCATCTCGCTTTCTTAGACACGAGTGGTAACATACTCCGAGTGCCAGCACTAAACATCTTGTCAGCGTATCCAACTTGAAATCCTGTACAACATCGTCAACAAGGTGTAAAGGTAATACTCTTCATGAAACACTGTTGTGATATAGCTATATGTGCGTTCAAATATGCTTAATTACTTCTGGTTATAATAAACGGTACTAAATTGACCATGTTATCTAGTATTAATCATATAACGTGTACCAGCAATGCTACATGAACGGTATCAATTCGCCGGTAGTAATGTTGTTCAATGTCATTGCTTTGAATGTATAACTGACGTGTCTGTACTCTGGGCGATTGACTATCGGTTGAAGTATACATATATCAGAGTATATTTCATAGTATAGAGGAGTTCACTTACATTTAAGGTAAGAATCCTTTTCGGTTTGCGAGTGTGTCGTCATTTAGGTGTTTTCACTCCGACAGGAATCTGCAACGTGTATGTATAAGAAAATAGTGCATCGAACAATTCCATTGATTACGCTTATCCCGAATGTTTACATACGTCTATCCTATAAACATGGCTTCTAGGAGTATAATTAAGCCATGATTTAAACAGCAATAGTGCATTAACCATGCAAATGAGGACGGAATCCCTGGGTTTGAGCATATTAAAACATTTAGGTCATACATTAGTCTGCATTGATTTCAGATACGATAAGGTTCCGACAGACTTTACTGTCTATCATAGTTAAACTTTTACTTTATAAAATGCAGGTAAGTAACCTTAAGTTTTATTTAATATGCCGTTTGTGTAGTGCGAACTCGTTACTGCCGCGTAACAGATCTAAAGTATGTGGATAGCCATCAGGGTCATAACGCTTAAGCGTATAGTACGCGTAATATACGCAACCAATGAAAATGCATAGTTATTTTGCGCGTAACCACAGTTATGGTACGCGTAACTTAGTCTTTAGTTACGCTTAACCATTGTTTATTGTAGCATAAACCAGACCGTTATGGCCCTAAATGCTAACCATAGACATAATTCAGTCAACCAAACGTTGTCACGATATATCTTGCATAATGGCGCCGTAACTAATGTTGCAAGAACTTGTGGCCCGACCCATTTGCATACTTTGTTAAAAAATGCAATAAAATATGTTTAAACCATAATGGCGCCGTCTATATTATTAGGTAATTGACAGCAAGAAGTGAAAAATTCACTCACGCCCTATAATCATATATTCATGACTGTGTATGCTTCGACTTTATTAAACTCGTTTAATAAACCCATTGGATAAAACATATGCTACTCGGCTTAAACTCGTATCCGGTCATTTTAGCCAGTCTCGCATCATCTTAAATTCCATCAATCAGACAAACAAGTCATTTTAAATAATACACAGGGAAAAAGCAACATGTGTGACACATGATGTTTATGTGTCAAGTTCTAATGAGTTTTCAATTTATGACACTATTGAAAACAAAATGCGTATGAAGGGACCTCTGGTGAAGGAAACAAATGATCAAAGTGGTTCATATTGAGCAGATATATATTAAGTGCAGATACGCAAATTAGCCGGAAAAGTAAATACACAATAATAAGAACACTATCCGAGAAACATGTTTAACTTTTCAAGTTAATAAAAATCTGTACCTAGTTTAACTAAAGTATAATACAATGAATATAAACTATTATTATAAACATTTATATTAAGAGATTATGATCAGCATTAATACTTGTTTACACAACAACGTATTTTACTAATCATTTGTAGCATGGTCGGTGACGTTTTCTTTTGATGAATGCAGAGCATTAAATCGTTTAATTTAGGGTAACTAAAGGGGCGTGGCTATACCGTACTACAACTACCAGATATATGAATTTAGAGTACGGTCACTATGACGTCACAGTGTTACTACGTATACCATGCTAAACAAAAGATAGAATCTGTCTCAGCTCGTTGGTTATTTAAACACCTCGATGGGCAACGCCCATCGAGGTGTTTAAATAAGCCAACTCGATGAGACCAAACTCTATCTATTACTTAATGCTAGTATATGAACGCATTAGGTTGACAATCGCTTAACCTGGGTTTAGTGACAATGGTAGTGCTGCATTAACCTTTTTGATTCTATGAAGAATCAATTTTACAAAGTCTGATATATCGAATGTGTTCGGCAATTTCGCTTTTGTAACTAATACAATAAATGAATCGACAACTGTTACACAACATACAAAGTCAAAGGTTTTAAACTGGTTAAAAATAAAGTCATATTCATTCATGGAATATATGAAGCCGAACGTGTTTTTACATGTGTATTACTAATTCATTAATAATTGTATTACTATAAACACTGCTTTAAACAATCAATTAATATTGTAATAAATAACGTAGAGAATTCAAACCGGTTTTATTTCATCTCGCTGTTCTTTTTGTTTCTTGGTTTTGATATAACGTTCCGCTTCATAAAACTCAATTTCAGCTTTAAGTTCAGAAATACTTCGTCCCTGAAATTACATTTCAAGCACCCAATGAGAATGTTTTTTACATACATACTTTGTTTAAACATTTTGAACATGTTTAAAATACATAGATATTCAAGGATTATGTTAAATGTTTGGAAATACTTAATATGTTTTATCTCTTGTACAATGTGTCATCATTACTAACATCTATCATACGACCATATACACGTTATATTCATTATATTCAAACGGTTGACTTGATTGTAATATATAATGCACCAAGTGCCTTACTGCATATTTAAAGAAAAGTGTCCTAAACTTACCAACATATTCATTACTTAAATGCATCACCATTTTAGTGATTCGGATAAAAATGTCAACGCTAATTTTAATTACTCTGTATTATGGAGTTTTCGTAGAGTAGTT
The DNA here is from genome assembly GCA_037043455.1 of Cyrtodaria siliqua. Taxonomy (NCBI): domain Eukaryota; kingdom Metazoa; phylum Mollusca; class Bivalvia; order Adapedonta; family Hiatellidae; genus Cyrtodaria; species Cyrtodaria siliqua. Next base: position 153,857 of record JAWPHD010003001.1, read on the forward strand.
GTATTAGATACGCAATGGGTATTTGTTTGTAAATATTTAAGAGATTACATTAATAGTTCAGTAAATGGTAACAGAGGAAAGTTGACGTTAGGAAATAAACAGTATCTATATTTACAGTTCTTCTTTTCTCTCTGTTAACATCCATTGACATTGCATGTGTTTCTCTATGATGGCTTTCGACACTAGTTCTTTCTGTGTTTTGGCGCACAGTCTTTATAGTATACAAAAGAAACGATTACATTATCTTGTCTTTGCAAATGTAGAACAGGTGTTTGAGGTGAAACATGTTTTACCTATTTTATATGTTGTAGGATAAATCTGCATGTCGTAAGATAAATATATGTTGTAATATTAGCATATATAATGACGCTACAAGAATACAAATTATTAGAAAAATAAAATATGTAATGGCTATGGGAGATTCAACGAAATGCAAAATTAATGTTATCATCTGTACATGTCAGAACGTATATCGCGAAGTAGCAAGCAGACCGGACCATCAAAAATTATATAATATAATAAAAAATAAGATTTCGTGACTTAATATTGCATAGAGCATATCCTGTAAACACAAAACAAACCTCACTCGAAAGGTTACATTCTAAAAATGTTTCCTCTTCGCACATCATTTAAAGTATAGCATTAATTCATTTGATGTTTCCCGCAGGTGCAAATTCATTTTTTAACATTTCATTACGGTACCCATGGTTTACGAGCTATGCATTTTATTTGTAAGCATCTGTATTGCACACGAAAACCAGACTGAATTCTTCTATTCTGTTGATACATGTGTAGCCAGCATGAGTGGTATTTGACTGTATGGGTTCAGAGAGACTTTCATTCGATTAGTTTGATTTGAAAGGAGAATATGTACGGGTATATTGCTCAAATACGCCGTACGCGTGTGCCTATTAATACGAGTGATAATAAACGAAACATGCCCACTTTCTATAAAAATGACATCGCCATAGCACATTAATTACTCAAGATATTCCAATGTTTATGCACATGTTAGTTAGCGATATTCGTACTAACACAATTAACTTTAGTTTAAACATAAAGTTATTACATCACATATGTTGGTTTTCAAAGTAGAATTTGCTGTCCAAACGTTTTTCTATTGGTCAAACTCTTTTTCTAAGTTCAAAACATGGATTAATCTATTCATCAATCGATATATGTATTGCGGGAGATACTCTGATTCTAGTGTATGCATTAAAAGGAATAAGTTGACACTTGGATAGACACATAAACCTTTTGAAAGCAACCGACGGTTGCTTCACATCACAGACTTTTGGACGTATTTCTAAATTAGCAATGCTTTGCTGGAGATGGTACTCGCTTCACAATGCAGAGGTATTGAGTTCCGAGCCCCTCATGCGGATTCCATCTAAGATTGTTAACGTATTAGCCATCGTTGTCTATGCCTAGGGACAGTAAAATCCAAATATTACCCTCAAAATAAGTTAAGGACCGCAAGAATATTTCTCCATAAAATGACTACATGCAATTTTTAAATGGTTACACGGAATGTGTCAACAATGTTGCATTAAACGGGACGTTGTCAGGTCCTCTGCATTAGATCATATACATTGTTCCGTTAATTGAAAAGAGTCCGAGATTGTTGATAATTTCTAAAAATCATTCATTTGCCCCAAAACAACAATACTATAAGTTTTAATATGTTTTGTCAATTTATTCATTACGTTTATTCACTACCAATGGAACTATGGACGCGAAATTCTAATTTTCCCCGAACTTGACTAACCTTTGACAGTTTAAATGCATATACCGAACAGTTTTGAAAACCCTGAAAAAATGAAGTAAATGTTCAAGAACTAGTTGTATATTTGGCACTGCGCGCTTATCTGTAGAGTTGTTCTAAAGAAAATGGTGACAGATGTTTGTTAAGGAATCAATAGTCATGAAAATAATACGAAATAACTGTTTGGGGTGAAAATAAGCATTTTATTGAATTTTCAAATTATTATTTATTTTTGTTTGGTTTTAAATGTTTCTAAAAAAAATACAGAAATAAAAAACAGTTTCCATTTTTGGAAATCAATGTGTATTTAAACTTTTGCGATGATGCTAACTTTAATATTATTGAAATAAAGAAGGGATGATCCTTAACTTATTTTGAGGAGTCTATATCCATCCTCGAACTTATAGAAATTTACTGTATGTAAAGAGTTGTAAAACGGCTAATACATCCAATAGAACTTTGCCCTTCTTCGGAAGTGTGTACAATACAACGGTTGGGAGTCTGACAATTTGGATCAATATGCCAACTGCCGATAGTTATTTGCACGGGAGTGGGAAAGCACCGAACATTGGAATAACTAAAGGTAGGTACAAAAGAAGTTGAGGAGTTCTAATCGTACATTTAATAAATCCCTACTGGCTGAAAAAACAAAACAAATAGTTTTTGTTACGAACAAATAAAAACTTCCATTATAAACAATTTAAAATCAAATTGTACATGTACGTGAATAAATTGTTCAATGAACAATGAAAATACTTATGAAAGTTATTTATTATGAATATAATTAGTTTTCAAAATAGTGAGAAAAAAAGAATGATTTTATAAAGTGATATATCTAGTATGTCTTTAAATGCAAATATTTAAAATTAAGTATGTGTATAGAATCATGGCGTATGCAGTTAATTACAAGGTTTAAGAACTAGTTACAACAAGTCAACATTTGATTTTTAAAGAGTATTAGTACACCATAAATGTTCACTAAACAATCTAATTTAACATAATATAGTTTGGTAAGGTATTCAGCTACCATTGTAGACGATATATGCAGTGGTGTGGTCTATTACACTGCTCGTATGGATGTTCTGACAAGATTCCTTTTAATTCGAGTTGGTTGATATATTGATTAAATGTATTACAAGGTTCATACCTCAGTAATAACAATATTACAGCGACGGTGGTTAAAATCATACGCCGAAATGCCATACGTGCTTTCGTACAATACCCTTAAAGACGGGCAAATGCTTTGATTTCACTCATAGCCTTTATATTTTCAAACTAAATTTTATTTTCGAAAATCGGTATGTTATACACGTTATACATATTTACCGTTCTTCTTTTCTCTCGGTTAACATCCATTGACATTGCATGTGCTTCTCGATGATGGCTTTCGACACTAGTTCCTTCTGCGCTTTGGGGCACAATCTTTAATAAACGCATTTGAGTAAAGTATATTATTTTGAATTATAAACAGTTGTTTGACTTAAAATATATAGTTTTTAAACTACATTTATGTTGTGATACATATATATATATTGTTAGATACGTATATATGGTGTCAGATACATATTTATATTGTAAAATACATATATGTGTAAGATAATAAAAATCCTGACGTATAATAGAATATGCATGCATTGGGTTAAACGACACAAAATGCGGTACACACGCTTTCCTCTTTAATTGTGAGATGACTGGACAGGCTGTGGACCCTATGATGACATCTACCTAAAAGCCCAAAAGGACGAAGACGTTTGATGTGTTGTCTGCAATATTGCCTTGTCATGCCTTCAATGGTTTATTCTCTTGTTGCTCTGGCTTTTGCCAAGTAAATGAGTACCTTCTTTTTGACTTTCTGTGTGTTTTACTTTTATTGCCTACTAATGCTGCTTTGTTTTTAGAGAATTGTTCATTGCGGTGATTTCGTTTTTACAATGTCCCGTTTTATTAGAATGACATTAGGATAAGTGTGAGGGTTGGTGCACCCTAGAACCTGTTTTTAACCTCCAGTAGATTTTGTTTGGCACTGACCGTTACAAATAGGTAGCCGTATTGTCAACCCTATTTGTGTTTGTCATATGCCTTTATTCCCTTATTAATATTGTCATTCATGTGTGTCGTTTTGCGTGTTTTTGGGTTGACATTTTCTGTGAAAGCTGCATTTCCTGCTAGACTTTTATACTTATTTCTATAAAAATTACATTGTCATACCACTTTCATTGCTCAATACATTCCATTATTTATGGACATATTAGTTAGCGATATTCATACTAAATCACATGTTAACTTTTGGTTTTCAAAGTAGAAATTGCTGGCCAAACGTTTTGCTAAAACATGGGTTAATCTAATCATGAATCGATATGTATTGCGGGAAATACGCTGATTCTAGTGTATGTATTCAAAGGAACAAGTTGACACTTGGATAGAAACATTAACCTTTTGCAAAATACAGGCTTGAAGTATTTGAAGGAACCTTTGCGATGAGAGGAAAACTAATCACAACGTAACTTAACACGTCCTACCTAACATAACACCTAACGCACATATAATTGTGTATACAACTGGCAGGAAATACTCTGGTTCTAATCTGTTCATCGTGTGAGGCAAGTGTTCTTAGACAACTCGGTCACGGACTTTTGGAAGTGTTTCTAACTAAGAAATGCTTTGCTGGTGATGGTACTCGCTTCACGATCCAGAGGTCGTGAGTTTCAAGCCCCTCAGGCGGAGTCTAGGACTTGTAACGTATTAACCATCGTTTTCACCACACCCTTAAACGAATAAAATAGTCAATATGACTAGAGACAGTAAAATCCAAATATATCCATCCACGAACTTGGCAACATTATTGGTTTTGCAAAAACTAACTGTATGTAAAAAGCTGTAAAACGGCTAATACATTCAATAGAAAAGAGTATGAGAGTGGACCTTTGGAAACGGCCGAACACGACACCTTCGAAATATTGCAGTTCCGTCTTGATTGAGACTGTTCATGAACGGTAGTGAAATATGCTAGCTAGCGTTCACACTCCAGCCCCGGGTTGAGCTTAACTCAGTATTCATCAAATCAATAGTACATAAGTTTAACCATCCTGAAGATGCCATGCATATGGCGGTGGACATATATATATTTGCTTCCCCCATGTCCAGCGGCGTATGGTCCAAGTATCTAACAAAATACTATGCCCCGAAGAGCGAAATAAACAAAATGGAATGTAGTTGGGAGCAGCGATTATGAAGCCTGCATATCACAAGTAACAGCTAAAATATTAAATTAAAAACCAGACAACATATCCTATGAGTGGTTATACAATACTCAGAGCCTTTTATTGGCCGGAGTAGTGGAACTACCGAATCGAAAATTAAGTAAGAAAACAAAAGCAATTGAAAATGTACCACCGATAACTAAATATAAGAATCGGGCTCAACGATCTCCAAAGATCGAATGAATAACAGGCCTGATTGCAAGCGCGGGGAGACGTTTTACTGCCAAAACACTGCACAGGAAACGCCACTGTGCTATATAAAAGAGTATGAGAGTGGACTTTGGAAACGGCCGAACACGACACATACGAAATACAGCAGTCTCGGTTTAAACGGTAGTGAAATATGCTAGCTACCGCTCACGCCTCTCTAGCCCCGGGTTGAGTTTGCCCTTCTTCAGAAGTGTGTACCGTGCAACAGTTGCATGAATATGTTACTTGCGGATAGTTATTTGCACGGGAGTGGGAAAAAGTAGATACATAATAAGCTGAGGAGTTCTAATCATATTTTTTATAAATCACTACTGGCTGAAAAAAACGTGTGATCCATGTTTCAGTTTCATTTATTATCCAAGGAGGTGCCATTAGAGAAAATGACAAATTATACTTTAGTACAAAAAAATAACAACTTCCATAACAAATAATTTACCATCTAATTGTATTTGAATAAATTGTTCAGTGAAAAATGAATATACGTACTTATGACAAGTTATTTATTATGAATATCTAAGAGAGTATCAAAGTGGACATTTAGAAACGGCCGATCACGACAAATACGAAATATTGACAGAGACTGTTGTCAAAATAGTGAAAAAAGGACTTAATATAGAGATTGATTTCATAAATAGATATATCTAGTTTTTTTATCTGTTTTTAAATTTTACTTTCGAAATCGGATTGGTATATACAGAGCATTGTTCTTTGGTTAATCAATCCCCCATTATTGTAAATGCAGATTAGTGAAACGTGAGTTTTAAATTTAGTTTTGTCATCTTCAAAGTACAAGTATATTTTATTGGTTAATATGTAAGATATTAAATCCATAGTTTGTGTCCGTGTTCAATAATGTTGAGAAAAGAGATATTCCTAGTATCTATATTTACCGTTCTTCTTTTCTCTCGGTTAACATCCATTGACATTGCATGTGCTTCTCGATGATAGCTTTCGACACTAGTTCCTTCTGCGCTTTGGGGCACAATCTTTAATAAACACATTTGAAGAAAGTATATTATTTTAAATTACGAAAAGGTGTTTGACGTAGCATATATATAGTTTGTAGATACATACATGTTGTGATTCATATACATGCTGTTAGAAATGTATATATGTATGTAAGATAAATATACGAGAGGTGCCCCACTTATAATTGAACACTTTTGTTTAAGATGTTTTTTTCCATCGGAAGTGATTATCATAAAAAATGCGTGATTTAATGATGTGAAACTGTCATTTAGAACGGATGCATTTAAAAATAATATCCAATTTCACGCGGTTCTTTTTAAATTACATTATGAATAAGGTGTACACTATTTTGTAATTTTAAACCTATATGTTGCTGTTGCCGTGGAGTTTTACCTTAAACCAGATAATTGCACTAAATGCATATCATAATTGTTTAAACCTGTGTTAATAATTTAAATATGATCGTATGTTTTATTTTAAGACAACAATATAGATGCTGAATTAAAAGCTCGACTTTTTATCGCAATATTAAAACATTGACAGATAATAGGAAAGTTTGCTCGTATGTTACTGATAATTTTATAAATTAAACAAAATAACTATTTTAATCATATTTTGTGATATAAAAACATGAACAGTTATTGTTGATGTATATCATATATGTATATTATATACCTTATAAAGATATCTTTGGTAAAAGAATATATTATTTTTATCATTATTTACAAATGTGTGTGTTTTGCCCTAAATTTTAAGTTATATATTTTTCTATCTTTTCTTTTGAGAAACTTATGAAACTTTTTTTTTTATAGTGAAGGAAGTCACAAAAATGCCTGCAGTTAATGTTTTGAACTAGAAGCTTTCGTATATTTAATCATTTTCATAGTTGAATTTCATGTTAATTTTCGCTAAAATCCTGAAATTCGACAAATTAAAAAAAAAATGCATAGTACACTTTTCTACGTTCAGACATGGACATACCGGAATACTATAACCTTTAACGATATTTTAAAAGCATTTGTGTTAAAATTTGTATTGCAGTTATTTTTATAATTGACGATTTTTGCTTCAAAATGTCATTCTCTACCCCTTTTCAAAAATGCGGATGCAGCAACATTAGGAAGCACATAATAGTGCATGTCATAATGTTTCATATCGAAGGGGGGAATCATTACACTTGACATTACAATCAACATATTCGGCGAGAATTTCAAGATAGTTTATTCAGTTACACAATAAAAGTGTGTTCAAATATAAGTGGGGCACCTCTCGTATATGTTGTAAGATAAATATTATTATATATGTGTAAGATAATAAAAAACATGACGTATAATAGGATATGTATGCATGGGGTTCAACGACAGAAATTGCCGTTTGTTTACTACGGGGTCGCTTAACAATGACGGAGTTATAGCTTCATGCAGTTTATACTACAAGCCAATCAGGCCACAAAAAGTGATGCATGTTGATGGACTTCGTCATTGTGACGCGACCGCGTAGTAAACAGTATGCACTTTCTGTGCGAACCTCTATACAATCCAAGAACTTCGATAATTGATGAACAATTTCTTAGTCGGTAGGACAGATTTATGTAAGTTAAAGTTTCAGAAGCGAAGAATAATGTATATCTGACACAATCGTTTAGAACAGTTTACTCAATGAACAGTAAAATTGTACAAAAATATCCGGAAAAATGGGTGTGTAATTGGATTTTGGCCTTGACTTAAATACATATTAGGCTATAACTATATCTGTTCTTCTCTATATCCTTTTATATTATCGCAATGAATGTCTGTAACTAAATCTGTTTTAAATAGTCATAAATATATGCATTAAGAACATAACTACTGCAGCGAATACACACCGGTTTTACTTCATCTTGTTGTTTCGCTGTTATTGTTCTGCTTTTTGGCGTATGTTGCGCTTCTACGTTACTTTCAGAACTTGCCCTTCTCTGGTGGGTATGCATAAAACACTTGCATAATAGTGACACTAGTTAACATGGTTCGTGAAATTGCAAGTTTTTAATGATAATCAATTCTAGAACATTATTCAACAAATTACAATTGCGTAGACTTTCAAGTATTTTATTTGGGTTAATTTACATTATGTCTATGTATATTAAAGTAATTTATTTTATTTGTAAGACATTCGACAATAAATGAAAGCCGCATTAAATTGTGTTCGGTTATTCCAGAGGGCGATCATTATGTACAGATAATGATACTAGCGTTTGGTAAGTGATGTATGACGACAAATAGTTCAACACATCTACGAATCAGTCGTGTTGTTATCTATTAGTTGTTTAGAATCACCGAGTCCCTTATTGGACTCGACCTTTCTGAACATTGTAAGCCTAGACCGTGCTGAACATTGTAGGTCCAAGTAAATACAGAAATATGGTAACAAATAAAATAACGAAAAAGTTTTAGGTAAATACGTATGCTTTACCGTTTGCCTTTTAACTTTTTTTTTTCGGAAAGGACCGTAACTGATGTTGTGATAACTCGCGGTCCATTGCATTGTAAATGTCAGTTATTATTGTAATTTTATATCACAATTATTTATGTAAATAATATCAAGCAAAACAATAATTTTAAACTAAACAATTTGTCTTTTCTCTGTATTTCTAGTTTTTGGAACGGCCCTTCTTGCATGCGGCATTGCTTCTTTACTGCCTTTATTCATCGGTTCTGTCTTACGATTCTAAAATTATAACAAAATAAAAATCATATATAAATCAAGAGACTCAAATGATTATGCTGAGCTCTCACACTGTGAGAGTGTGTGTTTGTGTGCGCGAGTGTGTGTGCGTGTGTGTGTGTGAGCTAAAAGCTATATGATAGGTACAAGAAAAGTAGGTATAAACGTCGAAAATGAAAGGTAGCTTTCTCAGAACACTTTTCACAGAAATCACGTACCAGAAGACAAAACAAGAACAACTGAAATGGAGACAACTAGCAAGAGTAAAAGTAAGATATGCCAATAATGTATAAATTAAATCCCCATCTAGGTGTGACGACAAAAAAGATGGTAACACTTAAATGGACACTAGGAAATAATTCACTTTCCTGAAGGTTATCTCCTCTCTCTTATCCAATGGAAAGTTTCACATAGACACTACTGCAAAGGCTAATCTTCTGAACGAACTGTTCTAGTCTGTATTCTCCTCAAGAACACTAGTGGATACAGATAGCTTCCAAAAATACCATGGAAACAATAAACCCATCATACCCGATATTGATATATCAACCAACGTTGTTTTAAAAGATTTAAACGGCCTTAGCCTATTAACACTTCTGGTCAAGACAAGATCAAGCCATTTGTACTGAAGGAGCAAATTTCACAAATCCGAAAGCTATTGTTTTCAAAATGTCCTACAGACAGGCCAAGTACCTAACGATATGCAAATATTGCACCGCTTAGACCGGTCCGTTACAGCAAATCTCGATGACCTCTATTTTGTGCAAAGTATTTGAGCACATAGTAGCCACCAAATTATCAAAGACCTCAAACAAGATCGTGTACGACCTCCAGCACGGGTCAGAGAGAAGACGTTTAACGAGACTAAATTAGAGTTTGATTATTGACCTAACGAAAATCTGTAAATAAGGAGACAATAATCCTCCTTGACGTTAGCATGGTCTTTGACAAGGCTAACCATGAATAACTGCTAAACACACTCTGCACATATGGTGTAAAAGGTTAGACCCTAAACTGAATACGGGCATTTTTGTGGCAGGACGCAAACAATAGTAGTCTAAGGCAAGAACAAGTATATACTTCACTGCGAGAAACTTAATATAACTAAGAATACTCGCTATCTTGGTGGTGACATCCTATAACCTACCCTGGAACATGCACATCAGCAGGGTAGCAGGTAATGTCAAACCAAACTCTTGGCTTTGTTAAACGGAATATAAAGGTAAATTCTCCTAAATTTAAGGAGCATGCATACACTGCATTCGTTAGGCCACAACTAGGAGATATCACATAGTAAAATGATGGACCTTAAACGACTATTCGAGATTTCTAGTTTTACTTGTATGTTGACATGACTGGGTTGGAGGCTGTTAGAGCAACGTGGAGAAGATGCGCGCTTCTGTCTGTTCTAAAAATAGTGCATGGTACTGTAGTTATTCCTATTCCACATCACTGCGAACCCAATCACAGGGGTTTGAGCTATTATCACTGCATGACTTTTAGACAGAGCTATACCAGAGTACTTATTATTTCCTCTGTTGTGATGTCGTGCTGCAAACATATCTTGGTTTGATTAGTTCAAGCTTGTTGTCAGCGACATCCATCACGTCAGACCTTAAGAACATATGACTGGGTTTTTATATGCTGTTTTGAACACCTCTACACTGTTTTCTGTCTACTAGACATGACGCGCAGTTGCCCGATTTTGCTCGTGAGAGGGTGTGGTATGATCGATCGGTCGGTCGAGCGGGCAGGCGGGCGGACAGCAGGCAGGCATGCATGCTGGCAGGCAGTGGCATGTAGGCAGGCAGGCAGGCAGGCAGGCAGAGGCAGGCAGGCAGGCAGGCAGGCAGAACACAGACAGAGGAAATTTTAATGAAATTATTACGTTGTATTCAAACAAATCAAATCAATAAAATATACTTTAATTAACGACAAGGAAATGCGTAAACGTATTTGCTAATTAATGCTAAGAACAATTAATGCAACTGCATTGTCCAAAAACACCACCTAAAATGTGGAATTGTAAAACAGTTTGCATATAATGGTTTGATAATTAGTTTAGCATATTCGACACATTTGTACCGTGATTGTTGCATAACAACCATTGGTACTGTCAGAAAGATTTAGAAAAGAGAAAAAAAAATAGAAAGAAGGAAAAAGCATAGCACTTGTTGAGTATTGGACTAATTAAAACGTCAGTATTTGCAATAATATATTTATATTTATGGCGTAAACGATTTTATTTTGTATGTATACTTATGTACTGCAGTAGAGAATATGAGCCTTCGACTCTGACGATCTAAAATATTTATCAACCCTTTTATGTTTGTGATGTTAGATACATTGTCTATAATCCATGTAGTTGTCGTGTGTTCCGATGCGTGCTTTTGGCTGACTATGGTCCTTGACTGCTACAATTCTTGATCGACTTTGATATCTACTACCAAAACAAAAAGAAACTGCACAACACAGAAATATCGTGTGTATCATTTCATAGCATAAGTGGTAAATGTACCGTTTCACGTTTATCTTGACCAGTTGATACGGGCTTTGGTGTATGAAATTTTTTTCTTTCACTTGTCTCATCAACTCGGTCCAAGAACGTTACCTGAAGAAAAAACAGCAGCCTATAATGGCGAATTACTTATTTAATACAATCAAATGATAGCATATATACAGTGATAACCAACGGCGTATATCAGCACTTTGTTATTACTTTTATGTTATGCCCATCGACCTGCTTTACGAATGACCGTTCCAAGGCATACCCCTTTTGTCAACCCTTTATGTTTGTATTGTCGCATACTTTGTTTCTATTAATCAGTGTATGTATGGTTTGCTTTGAATGCTTTTTGGATGACTGAGTTCTGTGAACGCTTTTCCCTGTTCGACTGGAGTTGGTTTATCTGCTTGCATTACTTTTATTTAATAGGTTATCTCTACTTATAATGTGCGTGTATTCTGACAGAGGCAATTACACTCAAATCAACATACATTATAATGTTAACTTATTATAAAACTATATCTCTCGTGCAATGAGCGGTCTGCATTTGTACCATGTGACCGTACAATATATTTCCGTATTGGACGCACGCGCGTACAATTATTTTTTTATTAAATCCGTATTGTACAGTACACATGTTAACTCAACGATAAAGTCCGAAAACCGGTAAAATAATCCGAATGCATCAATATCACATAAATGATTTACACGCCTATATACTTTCGTTTATAAAGCGTTTAAATGAAAATATGTGTTGTCGTTTGGTGTTGACAGCTGACAGTTGGTGAAATATGCTTTCTGAAGAAGAAATAACGAAACGATACCTGTAAGTCAATTTAGATCATTTATATTTTTACATCGAGAGAAAAATAGGTATATAATAAAAAGGTCATTTATCATTGTTCTGTACAATACCGTGATATATTTGGACTCGTACCCAGCTGACACAACAATATTAAACGAGCCGCTAGGCGAGTCCAATATGGGTCTGTCAGCTGGGTATGAGTCCAAATATATCACGGTATTGTACAGAACAATGTTAAATAACCTCATAATACTAGTGCATCTTCAAAGCGTGGTTTAAGATGTCTCCAGTTATTTGGAAATATGTTTTATTCTATTATTTTGTTTCGTTGTATGTTGTTTTAATTTGTGATTCATTTTGTTTACTAATTAGCACTATGTATTGCCAGACCTCTTCCGATACGATACGTTTTGCGAAATGACAGACCGATATGCGATACGATACAAAGCGGTTAACTAATTAGCCTAGGAGTAATATGCAAAAAAGGAATGCGTTTTTTGTAGAGAAAAACATTTTTTTCTGATATAAGTCTATCTGTAACAATTTAGCAAAACATAACACACGAACTTATATTTCTTGGAAATAATAAAAGAAGAAAATAAAACAATGAAGTGTAACAAATATACGCCATTTTGCTTTTTTCAGTTTTCCTCAATGAAAATCATGCACAGTCATGTTTACTTACATATTTCCTTCACGTGGCTCAACAGACTCAATAAAACCGAGTATGCTGCTTTTATCTCTTGTTTGTGTTTGTTGAATCCAAGGTATCCTATTTTCAGTATTTATTGTCGAAATGGCAGATTACTTAACTAGCCTATACTATTATATCATTTTAAATACGCTTTTATATCGTTTAATGGCTGAAAGGCGTAACTTACACATGGTAAGTAATTAGTTTGAATAGAGACGTGTATCACAGATTAGGAGCTTACTCATTGTCATATCATCTTTTAAGGCACAAGGTAAAACTGCAAAATCTCGTTCATCATTTTCTCTTCTAAATTTGAAAATTGAAATAATATAATACGAGTAATGCTAACAATATATTATTCTCTTTAATTTGATACCCAATATGAAACCCTGTTATCGAAGATGACACATTTTATACAGTTAACATTTTCATAAGAAACACATTTATTAACAACACGAAGTAAATATGGCATAGTAGGATTTTTGGAATAATTGTTCAATTTGTTTGTAAACAATTTGTTGTGTAGTTTGTTGTTTGAAGTCATTTTCCAGAACATTCTAGGATATGTATGACGGTTGATGTTTATTGGTGGTGGAGGCAGAACACCCACCTTTTCCTGGGTAGAATCAGTACTGTATACATCCCGCCATCCGTAAGCAAGACATGTTGACAATATCAATGCTTTAAACAAATAACTTTATTTAATTTGAAATCATAAGCAGAATGTTAGCATGTTCTATATAGTTACGAATGAAAATACTTAAAATTTCCACGATTTTCTATCCTACAGATGATATTCCAATCACTTACGTATCTGGTTTGTATTATTAACTAAAGAACGTATCATTTTCTTATCAATGCACATGTTGCTAGTTACATGTAACTGTACTCTCTGCGACTTTAAGATGCATTATGTCGTTGGCTATGAACATTTGGCTATCAGTGAAGGTAATGAACTATGTATTTCGTATGATATATTATATATTATTATATATCATTTTATATTTGTAGTTTTTATTGGCTGAAAAGCAGTCACGTGAATGTCATTAGTATGAACTACTGACTTGAAAACGTGTTCAAATGTGTCCAATCAGGTTTAAACCAGACTTGCGAGTCAATAGTTTTCTTTCGGGTGAATAGTTCTTTTGCCGAGTCAATAGCATCTTTCAGGTTATTTAAACGCTTTATTACCAATGTCAATTATTTACCATAAACGCTCAATGACATAGAATAAAACTTAACAATGGACACATTTTATTACTTTGTTCTCTATGATTGAATATAATAAATAAATATAAAAAGATCGGACAGGTAAAGTAGCATTCAAGATGGACAGTCAACCACAAAACACAGAAACAAACACGCAAACAGACAAACAAGAAGGCAAAAGTAATATTCAATGCAAACGACATCACAAACACAAAAACTACCTATCTACTTCTGTTTCTGTCAAACAGACTGAGTCTCGGTCAATAATTCACTGCTTCGGGTCAATAGTCATTCCCTTGGATGAATAGTTCTAACCATTGACCTCAACAGAAGTAGATAGTTGTATACTATTACCCATCATTTCACTTTCATTCAATATGTAAACGTTATCTGTGAAAGTGAACGGACAGTGGTTCTCATCACTGAACTAATGATCTCGGTTTATTTTCAGGAAATTCATTCCTGCATCGGGTCAATATTCATTTCTTTTCTTTTCTTTCGATCAAAAGTTTGGACTGTTGCATTAGAAGTATCTTATTATTTAACGCCTCTCCCTTCTCTTGGTCTGTTTTTGTTGGAGCTGATTCGCTTTCTTTTTGTTGGTGTTTAAATTTCTGATTTTATAACATATAGAAATTGGAATTTCATTTTTTGAACAAGCTACATTTTATATTGTACAATTTCGTAAAGATTCCTTAGAAATATATATTGGTAATCTATATCGATGTTATATATATTTAACTGCCTCCGTTACTGCAACACTGATGTGGACAGTAAGAAATAATCCACTTTCCTGAAGGTTATCTCCTCTCTCTTATCCAATGGAAAGTTTCACATAGACACCACTTCAAAGGCTAATATTCTGAACGAACTGTTCGAGTCTGTTCGAGTCTGTCTTCTCCTCAAGAACACTAGTGGATACAGATAGCTTCCAAAAATACCATTGAAACAATAAACCCATCATACCCGATATTGATATATCAACCAACGTTATTTTAAAAGATTTAAACGGCCTTAGCCTATTAAAACTTCTGGTCAAGACAAGATCAAGCCATTTGTACTGAAGGAGCAAATTTCACAAATCCGAAAGCTATTGTTTTCAAAATGTCCTACAGACAGGCCAAGTACCTAACGATATGCACATATTGCACCGCTTAGACCGGTCCGTTACAGCATATCTCGCTGACCTCTATTTTGTGCAAAGTATTTGAGCACATAGTACATGTAGTAGCCACCAAATTATCAAAGACCTCAAACTAGATCGTGTACGACCTCCAGCACGGGTCAGAGAGAAGACGTTTAACGAGACTAAATTAGAGTTTGATTATTGACCTAACGAAAACCTGTAAATAAGGAGACAATACTCCTCCTTGACGTTAGCATGGTCTTTGACAAGGCTAACCATGAATAACTGCTAAACACACTCTGCACATATGGTGTAAAAGGTGAGACCCTAAACTGAATACGGGTATTTTTGTGGAAGGACGCAAACAATAGTAGTCTAAGGCAAGAAATCAGACACTATATCAAGTAAATATGTTGTTTCCCAAGGTACTGACCTCGGCCCGACATTTCTTGTGTATATTAAAGATCTGCTTGAAAATCTGAAAATATCACCTCACACAATACGTGTGTTTGCTGACAGCCGTTTACCTGGCTATTGACTCGACTATTGGTGGCAAACAAACGTTCTCCAGACAGACGTAGACACACTTCAGAGGTGAGACAAAATGGAACATGGACTTAAAATCTTAAGGCCAAATCACCGAGTTTCCACATAGTATATACTTCACTGCGAGAAACTTAATATAACTAAGAATACTCGCTATCTTGGTGGTGACATCCTATAACCTACCCTGGAACATGCACATCAGCAGGGTAGCAGGTAATGTCAAACCAAAATCTTGGCTATGTTAAACGGAACATAAGGGTAAATTCTCCTAAATTTAAGGACCATGCATACACTGCATTCGTTAGGCCACAACTAGGTGATATCACATAGTAAAATGATGGACCTTAAACGACTATTCGAGATTTCGAGTTTTACTTGTATGTTGACGTGACTGGGTTGGAGGCTGTCAGAACAACGTGGAGGTTATGCGCGCTTCTGTCCGTTCTAAAAAGCAGTGCATGGTACTGTTGTTACTCCTATTCCACATCACTGCGAACCCAATCACATGGGTTTGAGCTATTATCACTCCATGACTTTTAGACAGAGCTATACCGGAGTACTTATTCTTTCCTCTGTTGAGATGTCGTACTGCAAACAGATCTTGATTGATTCGTTCAAGCTGATTGTCAGCGACATCCATCACGTCAGACATTAGGAACATATGACTGGGTTTTTATATGCTGTTTTGAAAACCTTTACACTGTTTTCTGTCTACTAGACATGACGCGCAGTTGCCCGATTTTGCTCGTGAGAGGGTGTGGTATGATCGGTCGGTCGGTCGAGGGGGCGGGCGGGCGGACAGCAGGCAGACATGCATGCTGGCAGGCAGGCATGCATGCTGGCAGGCAGAGACAGGCAGGCAGGCAGGCAGGCAGAACACAGACAGATGACATTTTTATGAAATGATTACGTTGTATTCAAACACATCAAATCAATAAAATATAACATTATTTTCTAATGTTGATATTTTGATTAACCAATACTTCTTCAATTAACGACAAGGAAATGCGTAAAAGTATTTGATAATTAATGCTAAGAACAATTAATGCAACTGCATTGTCCAAAAACACCACATAAAATGTGGAATTGTAAAACAGTTTGCATATAATGGTTTGATAATTATTTTAGCATATTCGACACATTTGTACCGTGATTGTGCATAACAACCATTGGTACTGTCAGAAAGTTTTAGAAAAGAGAAAAACAAATAGAAAGAAGGAAAAAGCATAGCACTTGTTGAGTATTGGACTAATTAAAACGTCAGTATTTGCAATAATATATTTATATTTATGGCGTAAACGATTTTATTTTGTATGTATACTTATGTACTGCAGTAGAGAATATGAGCCTTCGACTCTGACGATCTAAAATATTTATCAACCCTTTTATGTTTGTGATGTTAGGTACATTGTCTATAATCCATGTAGTTGTCGTGTGTTTCGATGCGTGCTTTTGACTGACTATGGTCCTTGACTGCTACAATTCTTGATCGACTTTGATATCTACTATCAAAACAAAAAGAAACTGCACAACACAGAAATATCGTGTGAATCATTACAGAGCATAAGTGGTAAATGTACCGTTTCACGTTTATCTTGACCTGTTGATACGGGCTTTGTTGTATGAAACAATTGTCTTTCACTAGTCTCATCAACTCGGTCCAAGAACGTTACCTGAAGAAAAAACAGCAGCCTATAATGGCGAATTACTTATTTAATACAAACAAATGATAGAATATATACAGTGATAACCAACGGCGTATATCAGCACTTTGTTATTACTATTATGTTATGCCCATCGACCTCCTTTACGAATGACCGTTCCAAGGCATTACCCCTTTTGTCAACCCTTTATGTTTGTATTGTCGCATACTTTGTTTCTATTAATCATTGTATGTATGGTTTGCTTTGAATGCTTTTTGGATGACTGAGTTCTGTGAACGCTTTTTTCCTGTTCGACTGGAGTTGGTTTATCTGCTTGCATTACTTTTGTTTAATAGGTTATCTCTACTTATAATGTGCGTGTATTCTGACAGAGGCAATTACACTAAAATCAACATACATTATAATGTTAACTTATTATATACCTATATCTCTCGTGCAATGAGCGGTCTGCATTTGTACCATGTGACCGTACAATATATTTCCGTATTGGACGCACGCGCGTACAATTATTTTTCTATTAAATCCGTATTGTACAGTACACTTGTTAACTGAACGATAAAGTCCGAAAACCGGTTAAATAATCCGAATGCATCAATATCCCATAAATGATTTACACGCCTATATACTTTCATTTATAAAGCGTTTAAATGAAAATATGTGTTGTCGTTTGGTGTTGACAGCTGACAGTTGGTGAAAGATGCTTTCTGAAGAAGAAATAACGAAACGATACCTGTAAGTCAATTTAGATCATTTATATTTTTACATCGAGAGAAAAATAGGTATATAATAAAAAGGTCATTTAACATTGTTCTGTACATTACCGTGATCTATTTGGACTCGTACCCAGCTGACACAACAATATTAAACGAGCCGCTAGGCGAGTCCAATATGGTTGTGTCAGCTGGGTATGAGTCCAAATATATCACGGTATTGTACAGAACAATGTTAAATAACCTCATAATACTAGCGCATCTTCAAAGCGTGGTTTAAGATGTCTCCAGTTATTTGGAAATATGTTTTTTTGTAGAGAAAAAAATTTTTTTCTGATATAATTCTATCTGTAACAATTAAGCAAAACATAACACACGAACTTATATTTTTTGGAAATAATAAAAGAAGAAAACAAAACAATGAAGTGTAACAAATATACGCCATTTTGCTTTTTTCAGTTTTCCTCTATGAAAATCATGCACAGTCATGTTTACTTACATATTTCCTTCACGTGTCTCAACAGACTCCCTAAAACCGAGTATGCTGCTTTTATCTCTTGTTTGTGTTTGTTGAATCCAAGGTATCCTTTTTTCAGTATTTATTGTCGACATGGCAGATTACTTAACTAACCTAGACTATTATATCATTTTAAATACTCTTTTATATCGTTTAATGGCTTAAAAGCGTAACTTACACATGCTAAGTAATTAGTTTGAATAGAGACGTATATCACAGATTTGGAGCTTACTCATTGTCATATCATCTTTTAAGGCACAAGGTAAAACTGCAAAATCTCATTCATCATTTTCTCTTCTAAATTTTAAAATTGAAATAATATAATACGAGTGATGCTAACAATATATTATTCTCTTTAATTTGATACCCAATATGAAACCCTGTTATCGAAGATGACACATTTTATACAGTTAACATTTTCATAAGAAACACTTTTATTTACAACACGAAGTAAATATGGCATAGTGGGATTTTTGGAATAATTGTTCAATTTGTTTGTAAACAATTTGTTGTGTAGTTTGTTGTTTGAAGTCATTTTCCAGAACATTCTAGGCTATGTATGACGGTTGATGTTTATTGGTGGTGGAGGCAGACCATCCACCTTCTCCTGGGTATAATCAGTACTGTATACATCCCGCCATCCGTAAGCAAGACATGTTGACAATATCAATGCTTTAAACAAAAAACTTTATTTAATTTGAAATCATAAGCAAAATGTTAACATGTTCTATATAGTTAAGAATGAAAATACTTAAAATTTCCACGATTTTCTATCCTACAGATGATATTCCAATCACTTACGTATCTTGTTTGTATTATTAACTAAAGAATGTATCATTTTCTTATCAATGCACATGTTGCTAGTTACATGTAACTGTACTCTCTGCGACTTTAAGATGCATTATGTCGTTGGCTATGAACATTTGGCTATCAGTGAATGTAATGAACTATGTATTTCGTATGATATATTATATATTATTATATATCATTTTATATTCGTAGTTTTTATTGGCTGAAAAGCAGTCACGTAAAAGTCATTAGTATGAACTACTGACTTGAAAACGTGTTCAAATATGTCCAATCAGGTTTAAACCAGACTTGCGAGTCAATAGTTTTCTTTCGGGTGAATAGTTCTTTTGCCGAGTCAATAGTATCTTTAAGGTTATTCAAACGCTTTATTACCAATGTCAATTATTTACCATAAACGCTCAATGACATAGAATAAAAATTAACAATGGACACATTTTCTTACTTTGTTCTCTATGATTGAATATAATAAAGAAATATAAAAGACTGGACAGGGAAAGTAGCATTCAAGGAGGACAGTCAACCACACAACACAGAAACAAACACGCAAACAGACAAACAAGAAAGCAAAAGTAATATGCAATGCAAACGACATCACAAACACAAAAACTACCTATCTACTTCTGTTTCTGTCAAACAGACTGAGTCTCGGTCAATAATGTACTGCTTCGGGTCAATAGGCATTCCCTTGGATGAATAGTTCTAACCATTGACCTCAACAGAAGTAGATAGTTGTATACTATTACCCATCGTTTCACTTTCATTCAATATGTAAACGTTATATGTGAAAGTGAACGGACAGTGGTTCTTATCACTGAACTAATGATCTCGGTTTATTTTCAGGAAATTAATTTCTGCGTCGGGTCAATATTCATTTCTTTTCTTTTCTTTCGATCAAAAGTTTGGACTGTTGAATTATAAGTAGCTTAGTATTTACCGCCTCTCTCTTCTCTAGGTCTGTTTTTGTTGGAGCTGATTCGTTTTCTTTTTGTTGGTGTTTAAACCTCGGAATCTATAACATATAGAAATTGGAATTTCATTTTTTGAACAAGCTACATTTTATATTGTACAATTTCGTAAAGATTCCTTAGAAATATATATTGGTCATCTATATCGATGTTATATATATTTAACTGCCTCCGTTACTGCAATGACTAATGTAACATATTCTGATAACTGGTTAAATATGTATTCATATATGCATGTACAAATATAATGTGTCTGTCCATTATATACAATAACACGTATAATGCATGTGTTTAATGTTTAACTAAATGTAGTTGCAATATCATTGTCATAACAACTGCAAATGTAAAGTACAAAGTTTGTTTGATTAAGCCATAATTCTAATTTTGATATTTAATTATACATAGCAAACTATTTTTAAACTGCAAGACGGAGTACATCTGCCTAATACGATATAGATTATCAAATTGTTTAAACCAATTATTCGGGCGTCCCATCTTTCAGTGGCAAGACGTCTTTTTGTTTCGCTCTGTTTATTAGGGCTTTCCTCTTTTTAGTGTAAATACCTCTTTTGTTCGTTCTGTTTATTCTTCTTATAAGCGATTTCCGCTATTCAGTGGAAATATATCTAGAAATGGTGGCAATCCCTCTAGAGTTTGTTCTGTTCTGCTTCTTATTAATACTTGTCTATACTATGCTTAGTCACAGCGGCACATTTCAAAAATATTAAACGCAGAGAGTGGATATTTTACACAAATGTTTATCTTGATAGTCTAAAAACCGGCACTTTACAATTTGACGCAATGACGTCATCCAAGATGGCCAGCTGGGACGTTAATATGGACATCTTGTTATTATTATATATCATGCATTTATGCTCGGATTTGACCTAAACTTTCACAGAGTTTAGAGTTAAGGATGTAATTGTGCAGTCGCATAATGTAGTGTCAGGACGTTATCAAATATGATGAACGTCACTGACATCCTAAATTAAAAAGATACTAAAACATACATGTTTCTCTGATTAATTAAAACAATACATGTCATGATTGTCTTTGTCAGCACTAACCGTTGTAATGCCATGAAATCATCATATATGGTGGCAATACTGGTTTACTAGTGGAATAAAAAGAAATCTAGTATACATATAAGTTTTAAAATATCGCTGTTGTCTGTAGTAACTGTAAAATGTACTTAGTGATCATGTGTTATCGATAAAATGTTGACGTCGTCAGTACGTGATGTCGTTGGAAGCGACTACTGCAGCAACGTATGAGACCTCATTATTAATTGATACAGTTGTAGCAACGGTACACACTGTAATGTGTATGATAACGAGTGGGTCAATTTTCTTACATATAAATCCATCTTGAAGGATTTACTTGGACAAAAAGCGATGTTCTGCTACAAATAATAACGAGAATAATTCAACCTATTATTCCAACATCGCATGTACAGAAAGCTGAACGAGTAACATCCGCATTTATTATATAAGACATCATTATTTACCATTCTGTGTTTGGCAATATCTGATTGCCATAATGGTAGTCTGCGTGCTCGCGATGTGTATTTCTGAAAATAACAAAAGGTTAATTATTAGAATAGGTCATGAAAAAGTCGGCACAATTTATTGTTTGGAAACAAAACCGGATTGGTACACAATACATAAATACATGTATGCATGTGTGACGCGTTCAAGCTAATTGAAACGAAGTTATGTTTTGCAAAAATGTTCCAGTTCGGTACTTCTTTTGTAAATCCTTTTATGTTAGTGGTGTTGCAAACTCTGTTTTGATTTATCATTGTAGTTGTTGTTAGTTTTAATAGTGTGTTTGAGTTGACTGCGTTCTGTGAATGCTACATCTAGACAGAGATAATGAATCATCGATTAAAGAGACAAATGGTAATTTTGATTTTTTTAAACTCATGGCGTCCCGTTAATTTCTACATAATCTGCATGTATTCAACCATTAATATTAATTATAAGATAGTATAAATCAAATTGTTTTTGTATATTATTCACTGTAGATTATATTGCACCAATATAACAATTAACTGATGGTAGAATAAGACGAAAAAATGGGAACTCAAAAGGCTATTTAATTTTATTGTATACTTTCATATTGTCCCGTTTAGTTTGCATTGAGCTAAGTGTGCAATATTCTACGATATTGCACACATTGATATTGCATGGGAACATTTGCTCGTGCATGCTAAGAGCCGCGAAATAGAAATAAGGAACAACTTTCAAATAAAAATAACGGAATCCTTCCTATAGTGTCAACCAAAAAAACGATGTGTTTTTATTAAACCTTTTGTGGCAGAAATTGAAAAAATAATTGAAATGGTCACTCACCCACTATTTTTAACGTTATCGAATGGTAAACAAACGTTAGAAAATCGCTTGACGTTTTTAATGACGTCATCCGACGTCGACGTCATTTTCGCGCAAAATAACCACCCACACAAAATGAAACTGAATGACATTATAGGAATTCCATCGAGAGCTATAAAAAGAACACAAATATAATGAAATGTAACAGTCATACAATTAGCATTGATCGAAAACAATATGTAAGTATACAATAAAAAGGTTATTGAATTTGTATGGCTAAATATTACTTGGAACTCGTTGCTTTGGCGCAGGACGACTTTGCCAAAACAACTCGTTCCAAGTAATATTTAGCCATACAAATTCAATAACCTATAATATGCAAGCAGGTTTAAAGTCAAAATGATACTGGATCAATATAAATCCAGACATTATTTCAATTCTTGATACACACTTCACGAGTGACGTATGCCCATTTAATGATCAGTTTCGCGGATGCTAGTCAAAGCTTATTATGACTACTACGTACTTGCTATCAATAAAGTAAAATGCAATGTTAATAGTATATGTCTTATCGAGAGGAGGTTTCTTTCTAGCTACCATGTATACATGTTAGCCCGTTACAAAAACGATCTCCAAACGAACCACCATTCAATCACACATCAATTCCAGTGTTCTTGCGACGGTAATAGTATCAGTGGATGTGTTCAGTTATGTTAAAATAAAGAATGTTTAATTCCTAAAATATACCAAAAGTTCATCAAAAAAATAAACGCATACTAAAATGGATTTTTTTGGCAGTCTTTTTATGAGATGTAACGTAAAACTAAACAGCTCGCTGCCTCTGGCACCGGTTTGGGCGGTAAACATGTACTTATTCTTTACAGATACACAAAATACTCGAAGATCCCAAAGGACCAGTAATAATGAAACTACTGGTTCGTAGCACGGACATTCTGTTCACAATAGCCACGTAGCGTTAAACGAACGCTTGTGACGACGCCAATAAATACTGAAATTGGATCATTCGGAACCAACGAACATAAATGATATAGTGAATGTTGTTTAGAAACAGTTGTAAATGATCACAAAAAATGTAGGTTTTCACTAAACTTTTACGCACACATGTATGTCACTCTGCTTAAATAAATGATATATAGAACAAACCGATATATTCCTTGAGTATAAATAATCTTCATCCTTGTCTGATTCAACATCCTCCTCTTCCGTTTCATCAGATGTTGTTTCATGATCACTGTCAGCAGTGGCCAACAGCCGTTGATATACTGCTTTTTTTTCTTTCAATAGTGTATCCATCATTGGGAAGAGCATGTTGCCACTTTGTTTTGATTGAGTGTAAAACCATGTCATTACTGACAGAGTTCTTTCAACGTCTCTAAGTGACACAAAACTGCATTCGTCCTAGTCAAAGATCAAACAGTTTTGAGTGTTAGTGTTAAAATGCAAAGATAAACATGAAATAATCTCACTTACACAAGAAAAACACACAAATTCCGAGTATTTTGAATATAACATGCGTAACTAAACAAGTAGTTTAGGTATGACCTTAACTGTAATCGGTGAATGGTATGTTTCTTTGTTTTGAGGAAACATCTACATAGGTTATAGGCAATCAATGAACACAATTACAAGTCTATTTTAATCAATGGGTATCATTAACTTTACCATGTTGACCTCCAAATGAACTAGATTCTTCTCAATACTATCAACACGTTTATATTTACCTTCTGTAGCCTCATAAATTCTTGCGATTTGCTCAGTATTCCAGTTACGACATTTTCAAACTGTTTTTCGAATTCTCTCGGCAAATCAAGATGGTTTGTTTGTACCTGTGTATTAACGTCAAGTAAGTAGTAGTACACAAATATATAATGGTATACTCTGTATTTATAAACACATATCTTTTTTATCTGGTAGCTAGATATATGTATTACTAGAGTATTTATGGTCGTACCCTATATTTGTTTTCTCTTTGGCTTCAACTGCTGTGAGTGTTCATTACAATTCTGGATAATTATATACGTTTGTAATTATGTTTTTATATGTACATATTTTCATAACAACATATACATGTATCGTTGGCTAATTTCTCGGTATGTGGACATAATTGCTACAGATTTCTTTTTTGATGGGATGTACTTTATCGTCACTGTTTAGTCATTTTGGGCGCTGAAAACAGGATAATAGCGAGGATGGGTATATATAAAATAGATTTAAGCTAACCAGGAGGACATATTGCCAACTTACCGTTACAAGTCGGTAACCCTGTCTTCACCGCTCTTTGTTTTGTGTATTGTCCTTTTCATTTTATGCATATTTGCTCTGTGTTGTGCAGAGCAGACCTACCGTGCCATTTTGTTTAGGTGCTGTAATTTGTATGGGACCATTTTTCTCGTATTTGTATATATGAGATACGAAAGGGCGTACCTTTATTATTGTTCAAACTCTAACCAAAATGCAGCTGAACTCCAAATTTACAATATTTATACCGCACATGTAGACTGCATGTATGTCTTCTTTCATATAATATCAATAATATAAATACAGCTGATGAATATGCTTCTGATGTGTATATCAACTAAACGGTCGATGAGCTCGCCTACTAAAACACCATGTAGTATCAAAAACAGATTTTAAACTTTAATTAGACATGTATGAATATACTCACATTTTTGCGAACCATTTGCCTAATATACAGTTTTTCCGTTTCGTCATCTAATTGTCCGAAATCCCAAACGAAAGAAAGCAAACTCTGTGGTAATTTCTTCACTCTGTAGACAAGCTGTCTCATTGGTATGTCACCTAGAAATTATATTTAAACGCAGTTATGTTAAATGACCGTCAACAGTTTTACATTCACTTTAATTATTTAGTAGAATTGCAATCAGATTTCTTTGTCTTAAATGTCAACTTATCGGAAAATTAAAGTACAAACTACTATGTGTCTATTAACATCTTCGTATTAAATATTTCAAATCATCTGTATTGATGTAGTGTTTATTTTAAGAAATAAATACCATTATTTTTATATTGTACAACAGTCCAACAACATATTTAAACCTCATATAATATCACATTGGTTTTAGTCAAGATTAATTGCCTTTGGAGATTATTAGTTGCATCTGAAGTGTAAAATATGTCAGCACTATCCATAATATTGTTGTGTGTTACTTAAACATCTATATATACTTATACATCTGTATACTGTGATATAAGCTAATGCATACCATGTTTGATATTATAACCTTTTTCTTCAAGCACTAAGTATGTTTTACATTCGGATGGGTATTATCGAAATCAACCACAACGATATTTACACTTATAATGTGTCTTGAATATTAAGATCCATTTGACAAACAATAGGAATATATGTATGATATCTTCTTACCAAACCGATCAGACGAAATGTCCGAATCTACACGATATCCGAGGCCGGCCTCTTCCATTCGTTGTATGAATTCTTTGGAATGCCTAAAATGAACAATAGAAAATTGGGATTTTATTTTAGGTTTTACTCAGAAATTACCTTTCTATCAAAACAATGTTACTATTTTATAATAATTTTGTTGAAGTTCAGACAAAAACAATTAAGAGATACAGACAGACACATCAACGCAGCTTTCAATTCGATCTGAAATGTGAAAGTTGCACAGTTTACGGGACTTTACACCATGGGAGCCCAATGTTTATAGAAACTTCTCATATTTTGGCATTCATTCAGATAATAGTATCTAAATATGCATGCATAACTGTCATTGAGCTTAAACAAGATATCACGAAAATAAAGACCTACAAATATAGCGTACAATTCGAGGTGTGATGACATGCCGACGCCGATGGAAGGTTTATAATCGGTTTTGTTAAATAGTTGAGCTAAAACATCGTATCTTAGGTTAGTTACACAAAATCTTTAAAATAAAAGGAAAAAGAAAATCGTACATTTTTTATGTTATTTGAAATTAAACGATTTGTAAATGATTAAATCTATCATATGAACTAACCTTCTGTAAGGATTGCATGCTGCAACGATTCTCAGATTATTAGACATTTTAATTGGTTTCCCTTGCACTGACTTGTCACACATAATTTCTTTGATAAGACCGATACACACGGTTGAATTTGCCTCGTCCAAAAACAATACTGTGTATACTTGGTGTCCGCACTGTTTAATGTTCCGTTCTGCACATTCTTCCGATTCTTTCACCTTTTGTATTATATCACTAGGTTTTGTGCCACCATGAACCTACATGATAAAATAATGTAACCAATGAATTGATTTATCATAATGTACCAGACACTATTTTTAGAACACTGCAGAGTCTACATTTTAAAATAGAATTCGGTCATGGAGACTTTTGTCTTTAAACATAATATCCTCTGCTCTTTGAGTAAGGTAGATGTACCACTGAGAAGCGAGTATGAAAGGAAAAAGTTGGTATCGATGATGCATTAACATGTTCACAGGGACCATAATAGTTGATTTGATTTTCTTCATGATATGTATTTAGAATGTAAAGGTATTGCAAATTGTGTTCTTATACGTGTGTGTATTCTAACTATGTTACTGCAAAGGTTATTATGCATGAGCTGCATTAGTGTTTCTTGTGTAAATAGGAGCGTGACATATCTTAAAATTATATTATTATACCTTCATTATAATCATGCGCTTCGCGTCGGTATTCGATGGCAATTGAAGCTGACACATGAAGCTGACTAAACGTGTCTTTCCACATCCAGTTTCACCCATTACAACAACAGGAATATCACATCTATAATAAATATGTACAGTCCTAAATTTATTTCAAATCAGAAACAATAGAAAGTTGTATGAAATTGTGTTAACTAATACTAAAACAACTATATAAATGTGCATGTAACTTATTTTAAAACCCAATAGGACAATATGAACAACACTTCCTGGTATTAATCATGTTATGCCACTTTTGGTTATTCAACATAATTCATCGTTTACAAACGTACGTATACAAGTCGAACTTGAAATGTAACATACACAACCAACCAAAAACAAAAACAAATACAACAAATAACAGAAGCAAGGTCTGCGACACCACACACATAAAAGGATTGCAGTAAGGGGTACCGCATTTGAACGGTCAGTAGTCAAAAGGTTACTAGGGATTTAAACCAGATTATATGGTTCACAAAACCGCAATATTATCCTGTCATCTCTATTAAACGAGCGTAAATAAAGAAATCCCCGCCGAGGTATATCCTCTAACAAACTAGGTAGTGTTAATAGGCAATATAAGCATCATTAAAAAAGACGATCACACATATATGCTAATAACACATCCTACAAAGCTATATAGCAAGTACTAAATTACACGAACTGACTGAATAAAACCGAGTCAGCTACCTTTCTCTCCTGTTTGTATGTGTTGCTTCTACAATATCCCCTCTCCAGTATAGTGCCAGAATTCAGAGCAATGAGAAACTAAACCACAAAGGGCAGGACAAAGAAAGATTGAAGACAAACATTAAACGTTACTATCCCTGTAGGATGACGTCATCATAGGTTCAACAATTTGTCCGGTCATCATACAAACAAAGAGAAAATTTAGGATCAACCATAGGATACTTGAAACAAATTACCTTTTATTTAAAAAGAATATTATTAATAACGATATGTGCAGCGTTTGCAATAATTCACCTGAAACTATCCAACATCTGTTTTAGAACTGTGGAACAGAAAAAGATTTCTGGTCAAAACATCAAACTTATATTACAGAAAAATGCAATACAGCATTGGTAGCTTTAACAGAAACAGATAATTGAACTTGTAAATAGTACATTTGACATAGTTTTGAGCAAAATCATCATGCAAACAAACCTTTACATTTATCAAAACAAGATGTAACGTCAAATTCCACAGCTTAACATTTTTTAAGCGTATATAATATATTGTACAAAGTTGAAAAACTAATCGCATATAAAAGACAAGCTTATTGCACTTATTCAAAAAGCATTCGTTGGGGAAAATACTACATTTTTGGCCTGTAATAATATTAAAGCGTTTTTTACTAACGGCAGTTTAGACAATTACACTATGTGGACTTGCCAAGAAGTTTGTGCAGCACTCATCTTTCTGTTAGAGAATATATTCGGCAGATATGGAACGACCGTTTATAGACAAATTGTTGGTATCCCTATGGGTACGAACTGTGCACCCCTTGTCACAGATTTGTTTTTATATTGCTATGAAAGAGATTTCATTTTGAGTCTTTCACCAGATACCCAGGCTGATATAATTGAAGCCTTTAATGACACCTCTCGGTATCTGGATGACATATTGAACATTGACAAACCGTTATTGTCTACTATGGTTAAACATATATACCCTAAATAACTTCAAGAAGGATACAAATATCGGACAGGGAAAGCAGCATTCAAGGACGACAGTCAACCACAAAACACAAAAACAAACACGCAAACAGACAAATGAAAAGGCAAAAGTAATAAAAAAATGCAAACGACATCACAAACACAAAAGGGTTGACAATAGGGCTACCGCCTTGGAACGGTCAGTGGCAAAGTAGGCCACTGGGGGTTTAAACCGGTTCTAGGGTGCACCAAACCTCACACTTACCCTACTGTTATCCCATTAAAACAGGACAGTGTAAATAAAGAAATCCCCGCCATGATCTAAACTCTAACCAACAAGGCAGCATCAATAGGCAATATAAGTAAAACACAAATATGCTCGTGTAAATATAATACAAAAAAACAATAGCCTAGAAAGCCACAATGAAGGTACTCAATGACTTGGCAGAAGCCAGAGCAGTAAGAGAATACACCATTAAGGGCACGACAAGAAAGAACATGGACAAACAAGAAATCCCGGCCATGATCTAAACTCTAACCAACAAGGCAGCATCAATAGGCAATATAAGTAAAACACAAATATGCTCGTGTAAATATAATACAAAAAAACAATAGCCTAGAAAGCCACAATGAAGGTACTCAATGATTTGGCAGAAGCCAGAGCAGTAAGAGAATACACCATTAAGGGCACGACAAGAAAGAACATGGACAAACATCAAACGCCACCGTCCCAATGGGCTTTAGGTAGGCGTCATCATAGGGTCCACAGCCTGTCCGGTCATCGTACAATTAAAGAGGAAAGCATAGTGGCGAACTGTAAAAGGGTCCACCACCAAGCATGCAGTACGTTGCAAAATGATAGGGTCATAACCTCTTTTGGTAAACTTTTTAACAAGTTTAACAAAGATAGTATGAAAGTGATCATGACCAAGAATCTTACGAAGTTTATAAATCACATCACCATAGAAGTCAGGTTGTGATAGTCCTTGTCGCAGAAGAGTCCTTAAATTACATTTATATTTGGAAAGAAGATCATGGTTACGATAATAAAATTTTGCAAAGGTTTTACGAAGTTTATGGCAACGGTAACCCTGATTGAGTAACATTTTAGTTATACAAAGATTACGAATATTAAAGTCCTCAACTCGAGTACAAGCTCTAGAAAAACGAATAAGTTGAGTCACATACACCCCATAAGAAGTTGCTCGGGGAACATCCCCATCCAAGTGGGGATAATTAACTATGTCAAAATTAAAATCATCTCACTTGTCATAGATTTTGCTAACTATTTTACCATTTTCAATCGAGAGATCTAAATCAAGAAAAGATGCGTTATTATCAGATATATTTTCTTTATTAAGCCGAAGTTCTTTATGATACATATTATGAACCATAGTTGGAAAGAACGGGTTGTCAATGTTCAGTATGTCATCCAGATACCGAGAGGTGTCACTAAAAGCTTCAATAACATCTGCCTGGGTATCTGGTGAAAGACTCAACATGAATACCCTTTCATAGCAAAATAAAAACAAATCTGCGACAAGTGGTGCACAGTTCGTACCCATAGGGATACCAACAATTTGTCTATAAACGGTGGTACCATACCTGACGAAAATATTATCTTATAGGAAGATGAGTGCTTCACAAACTTCATAGCAAGTCCACATAGTATAATTGTCTAAACTGCCGTTAGTGAAAAACGCTTTAATATTATTACATGCCAACAATGTAGTATTTTCTCTAGCGAATGTTTTTTGAATAAGAGAAATTAGCTTGTCTTTAATAAGATGATGTGGTAAGGTTGTATATAGTGTAGAGAAGTCATAAGTACTAAATGATGAAACATGACCTTTATTGAAAATGTTATCAAGAACGTCTCCTGAATATTTTATAGACCAAAATAAATTAATCCCAGAGTTTTCATAAGTTTTATTACAATATAGTTTAACGTGATCTTTAACGGCAGTAAGACAAGAAGTTAAAAGTTTGGAGATATTTGTTGTCGTGCAGGCACTAGAATTAGAAATAAAGCGAGCCTTTTACGGATTTTTATGTAATTTAGGAATCCAGTACATGGTAGGCAGTTTATTTTGCTTATCGCTTACACCAGCCTTGAAAGTAGTGCACCGAGTGATATGTGCGGAAACAACATCATCCTCAGTAGAATTAACTTGAGTATAAGAATTGGTGCTGCCGAGTTCCAGAGATAAAACATTGACGTAATGTAGGCGTCAAACAATAATTACATTATTAGCTGCTTTATCTGCAGGAACTAAAACAAATTTATTATGAAATTCCTGAATTCCCGATTTTAGATTACGAAAGGAAAACCTAGGTCTCGGAGGTAGTAAAGAGAGGTTAGCATTATTAAAGTTAATACGTGTATCTATAATTTTAAGAATATACTTTTTCCAAGTAGAAAGCGAGTTTGGGTCCGCATGTTCTCTACGACACCATTTTATACTAAAATCTTCAATAGAGTGGGCGACCTGGGCACGACAGGCATTAAAATCAATAGTTGAAGGTAATCTATATTTAGGACCTTTCGAAAACAAATGCCGAATACGTTTATCAACAATATCAAATTTACCAGTGATGACATGACCTGCTGGAGCATAGCAACATTTTGATGTGTAGCATTCACATTCCTTAGGAGTATTAAGTACTATATTAAGGTCAGAAACTATTTTGTTGTAGTTGAAAATAATATTTCTAATAGGCTTTTTATACTTATAACAAATTTCAGGACTTTCGGAATTTTTGAAATATTTTGGGATAGAATCAACTACACGAGTATCCCGAAAAATAGTAGGCATGTCAATGAAATCAATACCTTTATTAATATATAGTAGTTTTAAAAAATGCCTAACGTGATCAGACTCCTTGTCAATATGGGGTCGGAGAACATGTTGTGTGTAGCTTTAAACTATGGAAGCAGTGTTATTCAAGGGATCTGTACGAATGCAAATTTTGTCGGCCTCCTCGTCGATCAACTTTAGTGAAGAAATAGACAAAGAGGTAAGCCGTGAAAACATAGAGTGCTTTCCAGACTGTTTAAAAATAGTATGTAAATCAGCGACAGAAATAATTACAAGCGATTTACGTTTGATGTTACCATTACGCCTAAGACCATGATACCTAGATTTACGCTTTCGAATAGAAAATATAGAAAAAATGTCAATATTAGGATCTTTAGAAATATTTCAACTTAACAAAGCTACTATTTCTGATACTAATGCTTCTTTTCTCGATTTACATCTCTTCATTGAAAATGGTGAAGTAATTAGCAAAATATATGACAAGAGAGATGATTTTAATTTAGATATTGTTAATTATCCCCATTTAGATGGGGATGCTCCCCGAGCAACTTCTTATGGGGTATATATGTCTCAACTTTTTCGTTTTTTCTAGAGCTTATACTCGAGTTGAGGACTTCGTAAAGTTTGTAAAACTAAAAAGCTACTCCATCAGGGCTACCGTTACCATAAACTTCGTAAAACCTTTGCAAAATGTTATTATCGTAACTCTGATCTTGTTTCCAAATATAAAAGTAATTTAAGAACTCTTCTGCGACAAGAACTATCACAACCTGACTTCTATGTTGACGTGATTTACAAACTTCGTAAGATCCTTTGGTCATGATCACTTAAAACAGTTTAAATACTGTCAAACCTGGTCATCCGACCACCTGGTTTAAGCGCCCACCTGCCATAAGCGACCATTTTGAATTCCCCCCGACGAGTTTTGCTATTAATTGTTACTGTATTAAGCGACGACCTGTCTAACGCGACCAACGACCGCATATTTTATACCAAAAGACCAATTTTATGATCAAATAGCGACCGCCATTTTTTTTCTTCAGAAAAAAACAAAAACAGTTTAGCTATCGGTAATTCACACAGAAACGAGATCAAACATGAATTCAACAATAACTTAATTAGCCTTTGTAATCATCCCCCTGTAGGAGATATCATATATAAGTACCAATTAATAAGTCGCAATACCAATTATCACCTTCGAATGATTGATGTGGAAAACACCGATGATTGGGAGCGTTATATTGACAAGATACACCATATATATGAAATAATACAAGATACCTACAATGTAAAGCAATCATGTTAATACATGTACATGTATTTCTCTTAATATTTCATAAAACAACGAACAATGTTAGACCCTGTTTTAAGAGACCACCTGTATTAAGAGACCACTTTTGGTCCTTCCCCTGAGCGGTCTCTTAATCCAGGTTTGACTGCACAGATTATATTCTCTTAGGTTATATTCTCTAACAAACAAGGCAGCATTAATAGGCAAAATAACAAATAACAAAACGGATGACGCTGTAACATGAATTATACAAGTCGGGCAGTTATAAAGGTTTGGTTTTAAAACAGCTTATTGGATTGTGTTTATATGTTAATCATGTGTTATGTATTATTATCCAATCTCGGAGATAGTATGCTCTAATAAATAATTGAAACGGTCAACGATTTCGGACAAACAGTTTAATACTTACATGTTATGTATACAAAACTATAGGTTTATTATGTCGGACATTGTCTTGAGTGGTTTACACAATATATGACGTCACTGTTGTATACTAAATATTGCTTGTTGTTTTGGTTCCATGTTTGGCAGTATATTTTGTTTAAGTATATATCCACTATTAATTTAAGTGCAGATATAAGTACGTTAACATTTGACAACGGCGTATACACTCGACAATTTCTATCATGTAAACAAACTCAATAACTGTCAAAGGTATATACAATGTTAATACTTTTGAAAGGCAGTGACAACATATACTAATTATTTATTTAGTCGATTGTGTACACATTTACTCGATTAACCTTTGGACGTGAGGACAACGGACTCTGTTTCATCGCCTAGAGAATTGTAGATAAAACGAAACAAACGCAAATATGATGTGTCACATTAATTGCTACCGGAACGTGTTCGAAACGTTTAATAAACAAACATCCTTCTTTGGGAATTTTGTTATTTAATAAGCGAAACAAACTGAATACTAGATGTTGATGGCTACCATCTTGGATGACGTCATGACCTCAAAATTGCAATACACCTCGCCAGACTGAGACATACATTAGGGTAAGATTTGAACACTCTGTGACAAATATTGCTATGAAAAGTGGATGATGGAAGAAGAATAATAACAAAAATAAACAGAACAAAATCAATAGGTATTTCCGCTGAAATACGTAAAGCTCTAATAATAAGAATAAACAGAACGAACACGATAGAATGAAAACAAGATGTCTGTCCGCTGACAATTGGAAAGCCCTAATAAGCATACAGTGTAAAACATACCTTAATCGCATGTAGATTGCCAGTATCTTTTTTGCATTATCTACCGTGAGTTCATATGTTTCATCAGGGTCTTCACTGAAATCATTTCCCATTACTCTTCGTATTCGCATAATTTGTTCTTCCCTATGCAATGATAAACAGAAAGAGCATACTAAGTGCAAATAGTAAGTCTTAAATAATGCAAGTGGTATTCATAGCAAATACAACAGTATGCGTGACATATACAATATTAATACTAAACCTTCTACTACTACAAATAAATATAGTTATACTACTGCTACTACTACTACTAATAATAATAAACTAGAGATTCATTATCCTGAAAGATCGGCTCTTTACTATACTTTACTATACTTACATGTTTGGACTATCTTCTAATAACAACAAAACTACAAACAAAGAACAACTTTAAATATGGATAAAAGGCAAAATAAAACACCACAAACACAAAAGGGTTAACACTAAGGCTACACTAAGGCAGTGGCACAAAAGGCCGCTGGGGGTTTAAAACAGGTTATAGGATGCACCAAACCTCACTCTTACCCTATTGTAATCCCAATAAACGCGACAATGTAAATAAAGATATCCCCGCCAGGTTATAATCTCTAACAAACAAGGCAGCATTAATAGGCAATATAAGTAAAACACATAAATGATCATGTATAAATCATATTTAAAAAAGTTTAGAAAGCCACACAGTAAGTACTCACTGACTTGGCATAAGCCAGAGCAACACGAGAATAAACCGTTAAAGGTACGAAAAGACCAGGTTAAAGACAAACAGCAAACGCTACCGTCCTATAAGGATTTAGGTAGGCGTCATCATCTCAGGACGCTCTACTTGCTAACATGACTCGTATATCACTACATTAAGCGATATATGTATTCTTTCAATTGTCAAATTGGATGAGAAAACTATCATTTGTAAAGGAGTTTCTGAGAAGAAGAATATATGTTTTTTGTTTTGTTCCCTTCAAACTGTTGGCCCCAATCAAATAGCAGAATTGGACATGCAAATGTTTTTTTCTGCAGAACCGTGAGTTCATATGTTTAAATTACCAATAAATTACACTGACCGCACTCTGAGCGTAAAAAATGAAACATTGGATATGACATTCAAAACAATATTTTCAAAAATCCACCATCATATAAGATTTTGTGAACGTATTTAACAGTTGAATAAATCATCATATTCAAAAGAAACAGATGTTAACATAATAAAGGGCTCTTAAACAGTAAACATATGTCGTCGTCGAATACATCACATTACAAGATGGTGAAATTCAGACTACGATTACGTAAACTTTCGTGTAAACAAACACAAATATCCCTCACTCTGAAAAATCAAGGGCGAAGTTACATCTGCGGATTCTGGAAATTAAAATAGCAGTTAACGGAGTTTATTTTGTTATTATGTTATAGACACTCTATAGGAAACAACAATTAAATGATGTACCTACATGTATTTATAGTTCTATTGTGACTGACAATAACATTTGCTCTTGACATTGAACATAAGCTACAGGACTATGTATTATTACCTTGATAATTTATCGAAATTTTCATGAATAGGCACTTGGTTGCTTTCCAAACCATGCATTAACTTTCGTGTAAGCATCTTTTCTTCTATAACATGTCTTGTCTTGGAATCTTCCATATTAAGAGTTGTACGGTTTATATTGAATCCAAGAAATGTCATCGATGTCTGATCGCGATTGAAAAATATATACGGATGTGGGCTAAAATATAAACAATAAACAGTATTAATATATATAGGGAGCATATCTATCTAATTGGCTGGTAATTCGTAGACATTAGACTGATATGGTTAATCGTCCAGCCACAACACCACAATCATTGGTTACATTTAATTGCAACAGTATATAGTAATCTGTTTCTGATGGTCTGTTTAATGGTTATTTTTTTTTATCTAACAGACACAGTATCTGGCACAAACAAACATGCGTTTTCTGCGAAGATACTAAATTTAAGTTTAACTTAACAATATGAATTTGATGTGCATACTGTTTTTAGAAATTATATAATATTGTTATATACATAGTGATGGCATCTTTTTATATGTTATATTCTAATTATAATATGTACTACCGTTATGATATGCTACTGTTAATTTCTTCATTTTCTTAATTAGGTACATTTCAATAGTCTTATCTAATCATTACATTGTTGCATTGTTTTCTGTCAGCGTATTCCGGTGAAAACAACAATAGCTCATTTCTAGACAGATTACATTTCTGAACAATTCGCAGTCATTACACTGAATATAAAATGGGTTTTAAGCTTGTAATAACAAATGTATTAATCTGTATATTAACCTAATTCCAAGATGATTGCGGCAATTGTATGTCATCTTTTTCCTTATAATGCGCACATTTTAGAAAAGATAATTTGTTTCATTTCACTTTTTGTCAACAAAAAATATGCCTGAATATTGACGTGTTTGTGCAAGGCTGTACATATAGATGCGCTGAGCATCAAACCTTGACGAATATTGAAATCGTTGGTATAAACAGTCAAACATGAAATGTAGGATTCACAGAGCACAGCCAACAAAAACACGCATACAAAACAAACGAAAAATACAAAGACAAAAGGGTTGACAATAGGACAATTGGAACGGTCAGTGGCAAAACGGCCACTTGGGGTGGCGTTAAACCAGACCAGATTCTCGGGAGCACTAAACGTCACTTTTACCCTATATTCATCCCAATAAAATGGAACAGTGTAAATAAAAAAAACGCCAGGCTATATGGTCTAGCAAACTAAGCAACAATAATAGGCAATATAACACACAGATGATCGTATATATATATATATATATATATATATATATATATATAAAATACCGACGTCAAACGTCAAACGTAAGCGCCCCTTGCTATGAACACAACTTAATTTATTAAATAATTCTCAAACTGCATCACAATGTTACTAAGATCACTTTTTTTTAGTTTCTTACATAGCTATCGTTCAGACTTCTTTTGTACATGACTCATCAATTTGAAAATATATATGACTTCCACTTTTAAAGATAGACTTTAGTGGAAATGTTAAACCAGGTTCTAGTGTGTATAAAAACTCTCTCATCCAAAGTATACTACCACGTTTCGTCACCAGGCTAAATACTCTCGCAAACTGGGCATCAATATAAGTAAACGCTCAAGATGACCATGTATATATGAATATAAAAACAATATTAAAAAACATAGGGAGCCACAAAGATAATGACTCAATGACTTGACAGATGAAATACCACAATTGAAATTGAAAAACAACTAAAGGAAATGTGTATGTATTTGTATATGTTTACTTCATATGCACGCTTTATTAGGCGGGTCTCATCATCTGATACATCGTTGAAAAATACCATGCAGTTGCATGTCTAACCCCAAATGCATTAGGCTGGTTTGCCGCGGCCCTGGTCTTTAAACATTTTGAAAGGCCCGTTATACACACAGTGTCATGCATTATAGTCATATGGTGTAATTGTTTAGACAAGTTTGAAGGATAAATTTTATATTTTTGATCGGTTTGCATTTCAATCATAAACATGTGTAATAATGGTTTAATTACGTAATTTCAAATGCCGTATATACGTAAGTAATGTTTACATATACAATGCTTAACCTGCTTTCCCAACGTCTTCTTAATTGATACACTGTAATATCTTCATCATCACCAGTCTGATTCCCGACGTCACTTGTTTCTTCACTGATATTTAGAGATCGAGTTGAGAAGTCCTTAAAATAATCGTTAGTAAGAACTGAAAGCTAATTATAATTATCAATATATTATTGTCACTGTACAAGCATGTTAATTTAGATATAGTTTAGTTCAATAATGTCTCATATACTGGCTTCGATCATAGGTTGCATTGACCAGCGGCATAACTGTATTATTCGTACTCGATATTCGAAACGAATTGCAGATTTTTGAGCATGAGTTTTGTGGTAAAAGCTGATAATACAAATTCATTATGGTTTTGGCATTGACGCATTAAACGTTTTTTTTCCCGAGTACTCACCTTTGACATTTGAATGATGAATTTCATTATAAATTCCGGAAATCCAGGAAGATCGAAAGCGGTAATTGCCGTATTACAGTACGGCGAATTCTCAAAATCTCTTAACTGAACAGTAAGGAACTTCACAAATTGAGTCAATTCAGCCCATGTTGGATTGGGAATTCCACAATACCTAATAAAAAGAATCGCAAAATATAGAAGGTACCGCCTATACTAGACAACATACTGATACTTTCAATCAAGTTTCGTGTCAATTGGAAGACAATCTGGACGCAATCTGTCTGGTCATTGCACAATCAAAGAGGTAAACATAGTGGCGAACTGTAAATGGGTCAACCACTAAACATGAAGTGCTTTACAAAATGACAGTGTCATAACCGTTTTGATTAACTTTTTAATAGTTTTAATAAAGATTAGCTCGAATACAAGCTATAAAAACACACAATAAGTTCAAAAATATATATCTCTGTCTATTGTGGGGAAAATTAACAATGTCAAAATTGAAATTATCTCAAATTAACGACATTAGCAGCCATATTTGAGATTAAGTTCATTAGAATACATATAATTGACCAAAATACTAAAGGCATTGTAGCCACTGTTAAATATAGCCTCTAGATACCGAAAGGTGATATTAAAGGCTTTGATTACACCTGCCTGAGTATATGTTGAAAGGCTCAACATGATATTTCTTTTAGAGCAATACCAAAACAAATCTGCACATCAATACCTGACGAATATATTATCTAAGAGAAAAATACTATTGTTACAGGCCAAACATGTAAATGTTTATCGTATGATAAGAAGGTATGTTAAGGTTCAGTGTATAGTGTGTGGAACAGGCATACGTACTTATATATTGAAAAGACGCTTATTGCAATGTGTGTCAAGAATGTCACATGAATGTTTAATTGACCAAAAAAAATTTACCCAGAGTTGTCAAAAAATTAACCTTTATTGTTTGACGAGATATTTAACGGCAGTATGGCATGAAGCTAAAAGTGTGGAGATGTGTGTAGTTGTGCAGGCACTAGCATTAAAAATAAAACGATCTTTATAAGATTGTTTCTGTTATTTAGGAATCCAGTACGTACATATTAGGATGTTTGTGTTACCAGTCTTAAAAGCGGTGCACCAAGTTATATGCGTGGCAACAACATCCCCCTTAGTAGATTGAACTGGAGTATACGAGTAAGTGCTCACGAGTTCCAGATACAAAACATTGATTTCTTACTTTAACAGGATTCTAAGACCCTTCTCCTGCGTATCTCCTTTTATTTTCTTTGTGAGCGCATCGCCATCGTAACCTAACAAGTACTGAATAGGTAGTTGAAATGTTTCACTTTGAAACTCCTGCTCATCAATGATGTCTCCAACTGCAAACATAGTAACACTTCTATAAATAAGAGGCACAAGAGGGCATGAAGACGTTTTAATGACTTGCATGTTTCTTATAACTAACCATACAGATAGTGTGTATGACTGTTCTATTGCAAGGAACATTTGTTTGAATTTTGGTATTTGACGCTTGAACTACATCCCAACACTGACAAATATGACAAATATATCAACCTGTCACGTAGGTGTTGCTTCTTTGAATATCAAATGTATTCGTAACATTTGATATGAATGTGGTTAAAATATTAAAACATGTCAACTATGTGTTACAGCTTTTAATATCAATGTAATAAGCGAAATAAAAAACTCAAAACACTATTGTTAGATACATTTATTTTATTTAAACTATGATTACGTTTGCCCCTACCCTCTCCAGGTATGCGCCAGGGTTGAACTATTTAGTGATGGGCAATCGGTTGAAATTTATAATTTACAATTTTGCAATTGATCATCGGTAACAATCGATTGGATGTAACCGATCAATCATCGTTTATAATCGGTTAGTTAACTTAGGGTATAAATTTGCCTGTTAATCGGAGTATCAGGCCTTGAACTTAGATTAATTTCAAATTAAGTAGGTATTATGTCTTGTCTTATTTATTGTGCCATTCTTATTTCATTTTAATCAGAAAAATATTTCTAATTGATAAAAATGTATATATTTGTGTATATGCTCATTTGCACAAGTGCATTTTCTAACTGTTGTCTCCTGAAGCCTTATGTTTATTTCTATTTTTAACATTAATTAAAATGCATGTTTACATTTTACCAATGGTCGATTATAGAAAAATCGATCATCATAATCGGATGCCTAAGACCCTGAAGATCGGTTACAACTGATTAATCATTACATCACTAGAAATATTACAATCCGTCTGATATGTATTGCGTTTTTAGTTAAGGAAACATTATGCAAATCAGGTATGAAAACCTAAAATAAACATTAGCAACTGTTTACTTAAGGCATCATCCTGATTAATGTTCGATAATCCGAGAGAACACATTTGTAACGCACACGTTAAATCTGCTCTATATAAAACTCGTCTGGCATATTATTATTTGAACAACCCTCTCTATAACATGTTGAGAACATCTGAAACCATTACCTAAAGTTACTTTATTGCATTTCTATGGGTGAAAGATTATGAATTCTTTGTGAAAGCAAATGCATAATCGCTAAATAATAATAATTAACGCATAACACAAAAATGTTATAATAATCAAGGGCAATAGCTCATTGTCGAATAGCTTATTGTCGAATAAAATCTAAAAACTAAAATCAACATGTTCACAACAAAATAATAAATGACGGGTGAAGGATGAACGACAGACAACACACCATCGCATAACCTCGTCTGTATGTTGGCCATTAGAGCTAAACACGTGACATGTTCTTTCTTCTCCGGTAATTCCTTATCAAGCTGAAACTAAACGCTACGTAATAGGCTATATGACATAGCTATATGAAACACACCAGCAAGTTGATGATATGTTTGAGAAGCTTGCTGTTTGGCTCTTTAATGATAATAAAATAACTTAAGTATCAGAAAATTAGAATGTTAGGGGTACAACAGACGGTTGGCATATTTCTTTGACGAAAACTTTGTCTTCCAATTGTGGCCAATTGTGGCCTTAACCGCTGATATAACGAGGTACTGTTTTTTAGTAGGCTAATATTGATATACCAAGTGTAATGACTATATTTCATTTCAAACTTACAGAAAGGAAATAAATGCCCATATTGTGACCTTTTGACCCGAATTATAACACTGACATTTGAGGTGTAGAGCATCGTTCTTTTCAATCAAACACGTTATTTTGTTATATGATACGACCGTTGACATGACTTTTACCATGTTTACTACCTGATACACCGTATTAGTGTACCAAGTGCAATTAAATAATCTCCATCCGCTAAACAGTAACAGAAAGAACACATATATCACAGTCGTTTTTGTGCACCTAGGAATCGGCTTCGACATAAATGGCGGATGACAAAACCTTAAAATGTATATGTTGATCTTTATTTGGTTGCTATGAAAAATACGTTTTAAATGAAGTCAGAATTCTCTGCAAAATGGGGTTTTAACTTTAAGTTACAGCCGACAGATCAGTCTATGAATATTTTGGCAGTTGTAAGTTTTATTTTTGCACATACGGACATGCAATTATGTAACCCCTAGAGAACTCGAAACATAATTTGATTTCGTTTGCTATCAACTAAGAAAAAAACCTTATTTCTTGAATGAGAAAATGTAAAACTCAACGGGGCAGAGATTGTATTACTACATGTGTAATAACAATAACGCGTGTGTATACATACAAATACAATTATACATTAACGCACAGACACGTTTAATTACATCAGCTATGTATTTACTTAAATATGCATTACTTTTAAAATGCACACGAACTAATGTATATGCTAGCAATATATTCCCAGATGTTTTGGCTTAAAGATTGTAAAATTTGATGTAGACCTCATTGTCAATCAAAATACAAATTAATTGTAGATATAAAAAACGAACAGGAAAAGCAGCGTTCAAGGACGACAGTCAACCACAAACACACAGAAACAGAAACAAAGAACAAATGTAAAATGAATAAAAGGCCAAATAAGACATCACAAACACAAACTTAAGTTTCTTTTCGCAACTCAATAGAGGTTGTGTATGAGCGAGAATGAAAGATGACCTATACAATACATTCGTTCTGGACAATACTCGTATATTATGTCTAGAGTCACAACATTACGTTTTAAGGTATATTATGTATGCACAATTAGTTTCATTTATACTTTTAACATAAAAACGCTTTTACTACCTTCCTGATTAAGTGGATCAAGACATTCTTCTGGAGCTCTGCACAACAAGTCTGGCAACAATAACAACATCTGACGACTTTTTGTTCCCGGGTAAATCTGTAAGGTCATGTTATGTAAACAATTAACACACATACATCAATGACTTGTGGATTTAATTTTTAAACAAACTGTTTCGAGCATATAAATCATATAATACTGTTTTGAGGCGTTACCCTAGAGGTATAGAGAGGATCCTACTTGAGTGATTGTCTAGTATTGACTTTCATAAATGATTTGTTGAATAAGAGAATAAACCATTAAGGGCACGACAAGAAAGATCATAGACAAACATCAAACGCCACCGTCCCAATGGGCTTTAGGTAGGCGGCATCATAGGGTTAAAAAAAACTGGATCAATGAATGTCATACAATCCCTGTAGGATGTACAAATACATTATTGATTGGATGAAAGCCGACATAAATATGCCAATAATTAAGGTAAATTGTTTTGGGTGTATCTTCCGCACAATATCTCATGACACGTACCATGTATAGCAACGTGAATGAGATTTTCTGTTATAGTTAAAACAAAGGGCAATAACTAATCTAACCTAACTGTAAGTGCTTTCTACAAATCAGTAGTGTAGTGATCTAGGTGTGATTAGCAATAATAGTTACTGGGATTTAGGCAACACACAATGTTTTCGCAAACGATTGAATTATATTAATTATATAATATACAGTTGGTCATTTAGTTTGTTAAATACTTCAGTGTATCTTGTTATCACATACTTAATGGTTGCTCTAGGTCAAAAAGCATGCAACACCTAATATGTATTTCACAATGTACCTTTGTATTTATCTTTTCCTCATCAAAGGTAGCTTGTATCAGATATACATCTCGTTTACTGAATCTCCAGATGTACCCGTTATTGTCCATTATACATCCAAGAATGCAGAGGTTGAACAGCAAGTAATCAATCCCAGTTTCCGCCTTAAAATATAATAACATAAACTGATATTATACATTTGAACTCTTTAGTATAACTGCTATTGACGCACATTTAATGAATCGCTTACATTTAAGACGGATCGGATTTCCATTAAATATCCGAATTGGTGGGCTCTTCAGGATTGAAGAGTAGGAACAACTCCCGTTGCTAGGAATAACGTAAATATATAAATGGCGGATATATAGATACGTTTAAGATAAACGGAAGATAACATTCGTTCAAAATGTAACGGGTTTATTTTACGCTCAACTGCGGTCACCAGGTTCGATTCTGCTCTTGATAAAGTGTAATAAATGAATAAATGAAAATGTTTACCTACTGTTGAGCTGATGTACGTTTTACTGTAATAGAGTGGGAGCTAAACTATGCACGGACGATCATAATGAATTGAACGGATAAGGTTGTGCACGGAATAAAACCTGTATTTTACCAGTGGGTATATGTCAAGGCTAAACATTTTAGCAGTATCGTCGTCAGGGTTTCTTGTATGTTCCAACAAAGATGCTGTAATTCCTGGTACATCAATGTCCGACACTTGGAGGGGTATTGAAACGTATACCTCTTCTAAAGTTTTCTGGCAATGTCTGGAAAATTCAGACGCTATCCTTTGAGTTGTGAGTGATTTTCCAAGACCAGCTCGTTTGGATCTTACAAGTCTGATGCACAACCTGTAAGATATAACAATGTATCATGCAGACATTATTCTGTTGCATTGTTTTCCAATACACATCTAATACAATTTGTTCGGCAAGTATGGTAAGACAGACCTGAAGAGTCAGGATGTACTCTTATATACATGTATCAGCTTTAACAAATAAATATATATAAGATAAAAACAAAACTATAACAGCAATAAAACAGGCATATGCCCACCATTTGTCGGCTACAATTAATGTTTAATCGTCTTTGCATACGGAAC
Organism: Cyrtodaria siliqua; assembly: GCA_037043455.1. Taxonomy (NCBI): domain Eukaryota; kingdom Metazoa; phylum Mollusca; class Bivalvia; order Adapedonta; family Hiatellidae; genus Cyrtodaria; species Cyrtodaria siliqua. The sequence goes on from JAWPHD010003001.1 coordinate 198,518, forward strand.
ATATGCATCTGACATATATATGGCATAAAACGTCAATGGAACACCAATCACCAATCGATACTTCTTGTTTGAAAACTGTTCTTTAAGAAAAACAAAAAAAAAGTTTAATCTGGAATAGGAGGTAATATACATGGTAAACATGAGACGAAAGACGTGCGTTTTATCTCAAGTTTATTTAAAACATCACGAAAATAGTGGTTTTACTAAAGACTCTAGAGAAAGTTGTTTTCTAAAGCCTCTTGATCGACATAACTACATGATACAGTATTCTCTATATATATGCACGTGCAATTATATCTGAAGATTGTATTATAAAAGAGAAATACATAACTGCGCACACAAATTATAAGTCTAGCTGTATCAGTTTAGCACCTAGAAATGGATGTCAAATCTATAGACCAGATTGAAGCCGTGCACGTTCGGGTCAATTATAAAGTGATACAGATATGGCAATTAATACTATTACATAGTCATTTGTAAACAACGTCGGTGATACAAATAGAAGCAAATAGGTTTGAAACATAATTGTATAGGTTATCGAACATCGTTCTCGTTTCAATGTAAACAGGTAAAGGTAGGTAATTTGAAAATTTCGAAATTTGAAAGTTTTGTGAACACATCTTATTGTATTATAAACACGGACAGAATGGGCAAAAATGCCAATTTTAAACATTAATATGTTTGCATAAGGAAATAACTTGTTTGTATTTTTATCGGAGGTAATTTTGATACTTCGCTTAAAAGTAATAAGAACCTTTTCTCATCCTTACCTAGCATTACGGAAAGCTTGAAACAATTATATCAATGTTCATATTTTTAATCTATGTCCCTAAAAGGTCGTGCTAAACTTGTTTTGTTAGTATATATATATATATATAAACGTAATTGAATATATAGGTGCACCTACCTATCTCGATCTACAGGAGAAGTCACTCCAAAATCATCACTTCCAGATGTCAACCTTTCCTTGATATACCTTCGAAACGATTCATTTGAGTCAAGTCCTGTTTCATGATCTGATGGAATCATTCTCTTATATTTCCCGAGAGCTGATACTATTCTTGATTCTTTTGAAGCATTGGAGTTCGATAAAACTACAAATCTATAGTCTATTCCTGTAAAAATCAAAGTATTATGAGTAAATTGTTATTACAGTTAACCATTTGACATGATTACAATCTGCTGCTTGTGCATATATTAAGTATTCAGTATATAATATGAACACCATGTTAATATAGGACATAATATCATGCAGTGTTATTTACTATCAAGTGTATTAGACAACGAAGAATGGCGAGCTATTCTGCTTGTTCGTTGAGAGCCTAATACACGTGTAAAAACCATTGACATACTCATCCATTTTCCATGCAGATTATGTATTCTGTTTGTCTGGTAAACTTATTGTATTGTTTTAACATACTGTTATGCATGACGGCGGCGTCGCAATATTGTTTCTTTTTGTATGCTTTACGACGTCACATAACATTATTACGCCGAGGTTTTCCAAAAGGTGTCAAATAAATTAACAATTATCATATCACACTTTAATAATAACAAAAATGCATATATGCATGATGCAATGCAATACAATGAGTACCTTTCTCTTTGCTTTCAATTATAAATCTCTCCATTTGTCTTTCACATGTATCGTCAACTCCAAAGTTGAGCTTTTCAGGATCCACAATGCAATATATCTTTCCGCTTGAGTCAAATAATGCTCTTCTGAGGAAAATATCCATCTAAAAAAAAGAAAGATATAGAAATCTGACAGGAAAGTATCTTTCAATGACGACAGCAAACCACAAAACACAAAAACAAATACGCAAACAGACAAACGAGAAGGCAAAAGTAATAAAAAATGCAAACGGTATCACAAACACAAAAGAGTTGACAAAAGGGCTTCCGCCTTGGAATACTTTTGGCCACTGGGGGTTTAAACCACGTTCTAGGGTGCACCAAACCTCACACCTACCCTATTGTCATCCTAATTAAACAGGACAGTGTAAAGAAAGAAATCCCCTCCATGAAATATTCTCTAACCAACAAGGTAGCGTTAAAAGGCAATATAAATAAAACACCTAGATGCTCGTGTATAAATAAATACAAAAAAAAAGCCGAGAAAGCCTCAATGAATGTACTTGATGACTTGGCGGAAGCCAGAGCAACAAAAGAATAAACCATTGAGGGCACGACAAGACAAGACCGCGGACAAACATCAAACGCCACCGTCCTCATGGGCTTTAGGTAGGCGTTATCATAGGGTCCACAGCCTCTCCGGTCATCGTACAATTAAAGAGGAAAGCGTAGTGGCGAACTGTAAAAGGGTTCACCAACAAGCATGCAGTACGTTGCAAAATGATAGGGTCATAACCCCTCTTGATAAACATTTTAACAAGTTTAACAAAGTTAGTATGAAAATGATCGAGACCAAGAATCTTACGAAGTTTGTAAATCACATCACCATAGAAGTCAGGTTGTGATAGTCCTTGCCGTAGAAGAGTCCTTAAATTGTTTTTATATTTGGAAAGAAGATCAGGGTTACGATAATACAATTTTGCAAAGGTTTTACGAAGTTTATGGTAACGGTAACCCTGATGGAGTAGCTTTTTATTTATACAAAGATTACGAATATTAAAGACCGCAACTCGAGTACCCCAACACTTTGTCTATAAACAGTGGTTTCATACCTGACGAAAATATTATCTAATAAGAAAATGAGTGCTTCACAAACTTCATGGCAAGTCCACATAGTGTAATTATCTAAACTGCCGTTAGTAAAAAACGCTTTAATATTACAGTCCAAAAATGTAGCATTTTCCGACATGCTTAACGTATTGTGATAGTTCTCGAAATAAATATTATTTCTTTTGCAGCACTGTACGATTATGACAAATGTTTGTAGTAACATCTACTGGTATCTGGATGACCCGTTGAACAATGACAACCCTTTCTGTTCTTGTATGGTTAACCATATCTATCATAAACAACTGCAAATTGATATTAAAGTCGAACAGGAAGTTTAGCATTGAAGGACTCCAGTCAACCAAAAGCATGCAAAGAAACAATTAAGAAATAATTGCAAAGAAGGATACAAATATCGGACAGGGAAAGCAGCATTCAAGGACGACAGTCAACTAAGACGAATAAAGGGCAATGTAGATATCACAAACATAAAAGGGTTGACAATAGGAACGGTCAGTGGTGAAAACATGTGGTTTTAAGCAATGTGCTAGGGTGCACCAAACTTCACTACTACCCTATTGTCATCCCCACAAATATCGTTTAGTCGTATGGGTAGTTCAATTGGGTTTTAGTAAGAAACAAATGCTGAAGTAAACTTGTTTGTGTATTCTGTGTTCTGTGCAGTTAGAGGGTTTTATGATAAATGAATGTAATTACAGTGTTATTGATTCTTAAATCTAATTCTTGAGCAGTTTATAAAATAACATGGAAATCTAACATTTTCATTTCCAATTTTAAACCCTAAATGCGTTTTACAGTTATCTATAATTTATATAGCTAGGATAATAATATATCTTATGGTCGAGCTCGTAATCGGAAAAGCATGTCCGACTCTGTTCGAACATTTCGGCAATGTTTCTGTCGGCCTAAACAATCATAGTATTTTTTATCTGAATTTCACTTTATTACGACAAGCGTAAGGCTCACCAAAAACGTTAAATACCTATATGTGTCTTTTATCTTGATATGTTTGTATGTATTATGGTCTCTACATATTTCGCCTTTGACACCTGAACCACTAGTATATACGGCTCATGAATCTTTGCTCAACCCACCTGAGCCACTCTTATTCTCATTTTATTTCGTTTGGCGCCAGAAAATTGGATATAGCTATTCCATATATTGCAATATGTTGGCCGACTAAAGTTCTGTGGCAGGTGCTCCCTATACTACAATAATTGCTATGATTGTCTTAGCTACATAAATTTACCACAAACACGATATTTGGTTTAATTTTATCCCGTTGTCTAAGTTCGTTCCAGTTTGTTTATGTTGGTATGTTTCTCTTCTCTTAAACGAATTTATGACATGAAGTGAAATGCATTTCTTTCTTTTATCAAAGATAGTGTAACTTATTTGTAGTAAATTAAAGTCAAATGTGGTATGTTTGATGACAATGTTCTAACACATATGGAGAATGCATCGATTTAAATATATCAATCAAAAGATATATATACATTTATGTATATATATATATATATAACCAATAAGTTCTACTTCAAAACCAAAGAATGAAAAAACATTTTAAAGAATAGACAATCTTAAAAATAAAAACCGAACAGGAAAAGTAGCATTCAAAGGCGACAGTCAACCACAAACACACACAGAAACAAATAAAAATAACTTTAAAGATGAATAAGCAAGATAAGACATCACAAACACAAACCTGTTGACAATAGGATCTTAGAACGGTCAGTGGTAAAAATGGCAGCTAGTGGTTTAAACCGGGTTCAAGGGTGCACCAAATCTCGCTCTTACCCTATTGTAATCCATATAAATGGGACATTGTAAATAAAGATATTCCCGCCAGGTTATAATCTCTAACAAACAAAGCAGCATTACAAGGCAAATATAAGTAACACATATAAATGATCATGTATATATAAAATAAAACAAAAAAAGCCTAGAAAGTCAACCGATCATAATAAACTAACAAATTCAGGTTTAGACATCGAGACAATCCCAAATACTGTTGCAAAATGTGAAAACAAAAGATGTGAGCTTTGTAAGCATTTTCAAGAAGGCAGCAAATTTATATTAAACAGTGGAATTACTTTCAAAATCAACACATCAATGGCATGCACTGTAAGCAATGTATTCTACAAAATAACTTGCAAAGGATGTAAAGAAAATTATATAGTAGAAACAGGTAGTCTACACCAAAGAGTATCAGTCTACAATCAATAAATTCGAGAACCTTCAACAAGAAAATTACCACTATCGGCCCATTTGTATACATATATCTGCTCAGAAGAAACACCAACATATTATATTTTCTCTTTCTTCAAGACAAAAGCATTCTATATGACATCACGCAGATTACAGAAGCACTATTTTAAAATCATATTTAAACCTTACGTATTCAACAAATTATTGGGCAATAGAATACACGACGCTGCAACGTCGTTATTGCTATAACGTTACGTTGCTAGAATAAAACAGAAACATTCCACTGAATATTATCAGTTGAAACCGGTAAGAATATTAGAACAAGACATGTATATGTATAGTATGTTATTATGTTAAATTATGATAATTGTTTTGTGGTAAAATGTATTTATTTAATTTCAAACATAATTAGGCATTATTTCTCAATTTCAAATTGTGTTAATCTTACATAAACATATAGAAATCTGTATGAATATATGTAATTAAATCCGTTAATTATCCGCGCCCGAAATACCGAAATAATGTCTCATCATTATATCTGACAAAAATGCTATAAACATATGTACAACAGTTTAACTAATATTAAATAATACGAAAGGTTGCTGCCCGGTGGTTTGCAAAACTGTTAAATCAGGAAAAGAAAAACAAACGAATTCATGCTGCAAACAAATTTCGGAAAGCGACCTACCAAAACAAATAATTTCATTCTGCATCATGATAACATCCCTGCCCATAAGGCAAGTGAAACAACACAATTGAATCCCTGAATATTAAGACACATGAACATCCACCCTACTTGCCAGATTTGACCCCGAATGACTCCTGTCTTTTTCCACCGTTGGAAGAAAATCTCTGTGTTAAATAGTACGACTCAACTGACATTTTGCCGGTAAAAGTTCAGAACATTCTTAAGACCATTCCAGCAGAATATTATGATCAATCGTTTTATTCCTGGGTCCACAGATGAAAACAACTGTTTAAATAACACAGGCAACTATTTTGAAAATGTTTAAGAAACTATACGGATATTGAAAAGCCATACCACGTTGTCTTTTATTTTTTAATATTTTTAAATTAAACCTATGCAATGTACATGTATAATATCTCAAACAATTTTCACTGTGATCAAGCAATGCTTTCTATGCCTCAGAAATTGGTCCATCACTTTTGTATCCGCCCTCGTACAACCGCACGTTAATAGGCATGTCAAAATGCAAAAGTAGCATTTACGCGTTTTTAAATATTTACCTGATCAAGTGTCGTGTTCCTGGTACAGAGTAAAACCTCTTCTGGCATTGGAAATGGCTGTTTCTCATCGGACATATACATGTATAGTGTACTTTTTAACAATACCTCTGTAAATATAACAGCAATTAGTCGTACACACTGCAGCTTGAGAAATTGTGCTATGTATGCACATGTCTAAGTCAATATTGTGTAGTTTATGACCATAACTGATTTAGATATATAATTATTCTCAGATGTTTACTTTTTACTTTTACTTATCTCTTAAAAGTATATCTACAGTTTGAAGCTTAACACGATCTTGCAGTGTCGCGCTTTTTTTCGGAATATTTAAAATAAATCCTTTAAAATATAACTTTAAGTTCACAAAAATCTGTGTTTTGTATCAACATTCATAAGCTTAAAGGTTAAGTAGATCAATTTAAGCAACTACATGTAATCGGTTTTGATGTTAAAAACAAAGTTACCTTCTGTACAAACGACCAGATTCGGTTGTCCTTTTTTAAGGAAGGGGTTTAAGGTACGTACTACACTGACCGTGTCTGAAATATATATGTTTACAAAGACAAAATGTCAATCAAAAAAAGTATGATAATGGACCTTTGGAAACGGCCGAGCACGACACATACGAAATATTGCAGTCTCGGTTTGATTGAGACTGTTCATGAGTGGTAGTGAAATATGCTAGCTACCGCTCACGCCCTCTAGCCCCAGGTTGAGCAGAACTCAATATTCATAAAATCAACAGCACAAAATTACTTAAGCGTTACTATGATTTTTGTTGTATTCTTTGTTAGATTACTTGTATGATAGTGAACACACATGTTAAACGTATGCTCATGCCAGAAAGTATATATATGGTTAGAGGGTGGAGATCTCAACGGTGTCCAAGTTACTCCAAGGACGACGCTGGGTGGATGGTTAGATCTGCTGTTTATGCTCAATGAGTATATAACAGTGAGACCATTTAAGCATGTGACCCCACGGACAGGGCCGAAGTTCTCTCCATGGTCTCGACTTGAACAAAGTTGATAGAGGATCATAACTTGATGGTACATGCAAAATATTAAACCTCTAGCTCATGTAGTTCCAGAGCAGAAGAGTGTTTAATGATTTTCCTTTATAACAGTATAACTGTGACTCCGTGGGCGGTGCCAGATTTGACCCCAGGGTCACTATTTGAACACTTGGTAAATGACCAAAAGCTGCCTTGTGGTTTTGTAGAAAAAGAATCGTGATTCTAGCGTGCACCAAACCTAAATGTTACCCTATTGTCATCCCAATAACAGGGACAGTGTAAATAACGATATCCCCATCAGGTTATAATCGCTAACAAACAAGGCAGCATTACTAGGCGGTATAAGTAAAACACATCAATGATCATGAATACATAACATAAAATAGCCTAGAAAGCCACAATGTAAGTACTCAATGACTTAGCAGAAGCCACAGCAACAAGAGAACAAACCGTTAAGGGTACAAGAAGACAATATTAAAGACAAACATCAAACGCTACCGTTCTATAAAGATGTAGGCAGGCGTCATCGTAGGGTTCACAATCTGTCCGGTCATCGCAGAATCAAAGAGGAAAGCATAGTGGCAAACTGTAAATGGGTCAACTACTACACATGCAGTGCAATGCAAAATCATAGGGTCTTAACCTCTTTTGATAAACGTTTTAACAAGTTTAATAAAGATTGTACGAATGACCCAGGATCTTGTAAATCACATCACCATTAGTTATCATGTGCTAATGTACTAAGCCCAATAACACATAATGACTACTTTGTACTTTACCTGAATTCCGCTACAATACGTACAGTTTCGTGACTTAGCGTTAAGTGCCCGTCTATTTGTCGTTATATGCCGTAATCTCTTTTCCGTAAATAAAACAATTTCAAAGTGGTATAATGGCAAATCAAATCTTGATCTAAGTAACGAAAGTGATATTTAAAATATACTAAAACAAATTATTTTCGGGACATTCACGTGTGACAGAAATCCCTGTATTCCCTTCCCAAAACTGTCAAACATAGTATTACCTTTGGCAAGGCACTCCAAGATTACACTCAGGTGTTTTAAACTAACAAAATCTTCAGCACTGGATTCAAACGACGTTATGAAGTGATGCCATGTTCTGCCCAGATCACTTTCATTAGGACTCGCCTGGTTTCTGAATATAATAAAAACAAATCCTTAAAAGATCTTACAAATGTTCACGACATGAAAGACAATTATCTGGGAACGTTATTGAATATGAATAGTTTAAAAATAAGAAGTACAGTGACTGATTTGATATGGGCAGTGGGGATATTTTAGGTTATCTTAAACAACACAAACATGCATGTGACCTGCATGTATTAATTAAGACATAACATATAACCAGTTATAGTTTCGATTGTGATAATTTAAAGCCGTGTGATTTCATAGACAATCTTACGTCAGTTACAAACATACAATGCGAGCTTTATATTTATTTTCCTTACTCTTGAACATAGGCAACGTTTGCTTCTTTTGTTGCAGAGCTACTTTCAAACCATCCACGGAATTCACGTTTTTTCTCTTCCTCTACCTTAATTCTTTCCTCATTTGCCATTGCCCAGTCCGCAGCTTAAACATAATGAACATTATAATATGAAAATTGCAATAAATATTATAAAAACATTAATTCTGATAGTTTGCAACATAAACAATAACCCTATACGCACTGTAGTTACTATAAGATGTCTTAGTCAGAATATATTGCATTTTTGATTTAAAGAAATATACCTAATCAGAAATAAACCACCGTTTACTTAATGCAGAACAAGTATATAGTACTGTTTCATACATTCAGCTTATAAATTATATAGTTAAGCTGACCTTAATATAAAAAGTGTGCCGTTTTCGATTAGGACTGGTTATTTCTAATGAATATTAGTATTGTTTAAGCACTAGTGAAAAATTACCCTCTAGCAGATTTGTGTATCCGACTTCAGCGACAGCCAATGTTGCAGTCGCCTTACTAATGCCTATATTCACTAGTTCTTCAATCATTTTCTGAGCAGGATCGTCAGAAGGTGGATGTGAAGAATCCAGTGTTCGGTTTGCTGTATCATAGTCTGTAGCTATTTCAGTAATAGCAGTTTTTTTCAAAATTCCTGTTGCATTCTTCATGGCGTTTTCTACATCTAGATGCAAAACAGATACAATATTATAGTACAGTGTATGTCAAGCCCACACATACAACAAACACATTTCTTGGCATTGTCAAAATAACATCAGCGTGTTTTACAAAACACATATGTATTGTGTGTCATATTCAAATTAATTTCGTATCGTGACGGATATCGTTGTCAAATGTTACTGAACATAACCCAAACTTTCACTCAAGAAAGCGTCATACATACGTATAAGAAATGCAAAGAATCTTTAAAGTTGTTCTTTGTTTCTGTGTGTGTCTGTGGTTGACTGTCGTCCTTGAATGCAATTTTTCCTGTTCGATTTTTATATCTATTTTCTCTATAATTTTAATTAAAATTAATATCATATAATATAAATATCATATAAACGAACACAGACCCAAGAGGGCCTGTGGATGTTGTATAGACCGACGCGACGTTTTTGGTTGCGTGTGTTCTGTGAATGCTACTTTACCTGTTCGACTTTTATATCTACTAGTATAACAACAAAGATGAAGTAACCTAATTTTCCTGTTAACTGAAAACGGATACACGTATTTACACTTGCCCATTTCATTTGGATGGTTATAGGGAATGGGAAGGGATGCACACTAGAACATGTTTAACGCCAGCGGTCATTTTGCCACTGACTGTTGTTATATATATTTCATAACTCAAGTGACTGAGGAATTACGATCTGATATTAAAATGGAATAAATTTTATCCTTGACCTTGAATTGAAACGCGCATCCCACACATTAGAGCGAAACACGCCGTCTAGTTAAATTAAATACACACCTACTATTGTCACCCCATTATTCAAATCACTTTAGGGATTATGAACGAAATCCTAACATTGCATGACATTGAATTTTGACAATACAGACATGATATATGTATGTGGTTGGTGACCCAATACTTCTATATATAGGCGTTTGTTTTAAATGTATGTTTTTGATTGATGTCATTTTGTGAATCAGATGACCACTAGGTATACGTAAACTTATAAACATATTTTATTTAAGGTAATGTATCGATCTTATAAACGACACATACCTTTTGCATTGCAGCCTGTCTTAACGTAAGACAAAAGTGGATACACTGTGTTCGATGGTGGCTTATTTCCGCCAATATGAACCAATTCTTGCTGGAGAATGACAAGCTGGTCCATCGTAAAGTAGTTCAGCAGCAGGCAACCAGACCGTTCCGTGTCAATGTATTTTGTCCACATCTCTAAATAATTTTCCATGAATTTTGCTAGTTTTGGAATAATGTCGCCAACGTCTCGATCGGCATCATATCTCCATTCAAGCGCGTTGATTCCCTGTCCAAACTCAAGGAAACACACTGGGCGATTTGGGTCGCAATAGATTTGTGCTTTCCAGTTTCGAAATAGAATACAACCGGTTGAACATAGGTTTTTATACACGTTGGCTAGTCGCACTGCACCGTCAAAAACCTTCAAATAATAAATAATTAAAATACAACTTCAAAAGTCTACACAACTTTATGACAATACTATTGGGGTCGTTCGTTAAGTAATCACCATACAAGTCATTATATTACGTACGTCCCGAATGTATTGTTATTCTATATGTTTACCTTTTTTTTTTGTTAGAAACGAGTATAGATAATACTAATCATAATTCACGCTGACGAACTATTCTTCTGATAAACATAGACGGATAATAGGTTTCAACCTAAAATGGAAAAATATAATACTGTACAAATCAGAACACGGTCTTTTTTTCGAGAAAATACAGTTATTTGATCAACTGTCCTTCGGTTATAAATGACTCTGCCCTGAGTGTAGGGAGGTGCTGGTGCAGTTTTAACAGTAATTCAAGGCGAGATTACACGATGTCGAGTTGTTTTATAAGGCGTCAACGTTGGTGTTAAAGCTACAAAACCTGTATTCAAATCACTTTCTTCTTTGTTTGTAACTTCGGTACTATAGTGGAATCTTTAAAACAAGTTCTGATAGTTTTTAATATGCTTTATTAAGCTATTTCTATTCACAATTTACACAAGAAACCATAGTAAAAATGTGCAATTTTGAATTAATCTGATGTATCCTCAACAGTGTGCAAGGAGTCACCTATCTTAAACGGTGTGCGATCGAGTCTCTCCCGACCGGGATTCGATTGATCGAGACTGTAAGAAGCCTCCATTCTGTTCTTATCGAGTCAAATTGTCCCGTCTAACTCTGCCTGACACCACATTAATTTAGTATCATAATGTCCCAGAACTTGACTGCCACGTGTACTTAGCGTACTGGACAGGACATTTAAAACCTGTTCAAAGCTAGTCCAAGCTAGTTTCAGGCTTCATATCTCAATATTTTGATGTAAGAAGAATAATTAAGCTGGTGTCTTGACCAGTACAAGTGTTAGGCATGTACGTCAGAGTTCTGAGGTAAGACTGATAAGGCCACTGTTTCATAATTAACCCAGTTAAAATACGTGCACTTCACAATGACCTAAGGCTTCGAGTAATGGCCTGTCCTTGCTTAATAGCATAAGTCAAGTGTGTGAGTGCCATACATGTAGTACAGTCGAACCCAAAGTGGTAATGATCGTTGCCCAATATCTTCAATAATTACATCACTGTACATAGCTATATTACACCTCATGTTCGCTAGCTCATGGCGAAATCAGGTATTTAAGCGATCAGGGTTAACGCATAACATCATTTACGTTATAGACATCGAGCCATGCACATCTTATCTCTATACAGGTAGCATTATGATTTACCAAAAACAAATGTTTTCCTCTTTCGTGATTCAAACACACGATATACAATCCAACGGGCTTACCACTTAGCTATGGCGAATTCTTCAGTAACATATAATTATGATTCAAAATAATTTGTATTTGAATGAAACCTCAAGATGTATCAGTATATATTTCGTCATCTCGCACATGTCAATAACAATGCGTGGTGTAATACTATTTACATGTATTATCAATTTGACTAAGATTCCGTCTGTAAACTGAAGTCTCGATTGTTTATTTAGCGGATGATAAATGTGTGCGGGTGTGTCTGCTATATTTATTACGTAATTACTATTTAGTGTAGGACATGATACTATATACCAACAAGATTCCGCGGTGTAGTGGTAAAACCTTCATGTTACAATAAAGCATTGCGTTTGGGTGCTGTGATTTATACAGGGCCTTTTTTCTCATTTTTGCAAGTTTCCTTGTTCAAATCTCGTTCCGGGCAATTTATTTTATATTCGGAAGCCGTATATTAACGATATTACATTACGACGGCTAGTTTACGCATGGATGTTTAGCTTATATACTGACTTTTTGGCCGTTCGTCAAATTGAAACTACTTCAACCTTGACTTATTTATGTTCATATTTTGGTTTAACCGCTTCTCTTGTTTTATTGTATACTCAACTGACTATATACAGATGTGCCATTCAGGCTACTAAACTATATCGTTAATACAAATATAATTCATGTAAGTATTATAAATGCAACATAACTGCCAGGCCTGCGTTTCTGAACAATTTGGCTTTTCTTAAGGTTCATATTAGCAATGTTTGTCTATAAGCATGATAAGGGCACCTAATTATTTGGCATAATCTTGCACAATCTGTTTGGCTTTAAAGTAGTATATTGCTTAATGCGGTGATAGGGAGCGTGATATGTGTTGCACCTTATATTACATCTCATAAACAGACTCAATTAAAACAGATCTGATTCTTTCTCCCTTGTTTTTGTTCTTAGCTTCCATGGAATCCTCTTCTTAGTATTTATTGACACTATTATACACACTAACGTTCGTTTTCCTGTGTGACAGTTGTAAAAGGTAGCACCGACTACACATCAGTAGTGTTATTACTAAATGATCCTATATGACTGTCGAGACTAATCTTTGCGACTTTAAAGTAGAATACCGCTTAAGCCTGTGTCAGTGGACGTGAGAGGTGCCATTTTGTGTGGCTTTAAAGAAGCATACTGCTTAAGTCGGAGCATGACTGTTGTTGCACCTTACATTACCCCTCAAGAACAGACTAAAAAAAACGAGTCGGCCACTTTTCCCTCGTGTTTGTGTTCCTTAACAGTATCTTGCTTCCAGGGGATCCGTTTTAAGTATTTATTGAGATTCACTCTAGTGTTTGCTAAGTGCTGTGTTACGGCTGAAAAAGGTTGCCCGACTCCAAATTAATAGTGTCCTTTGCTGTCATAGGTTCTTATTTGTGTAGCTTTAAAGTAGAATACCGCTTAAGGGTGTGCTAGGACGTGTAATAGGTGTTGCACACAATATAAATTCGCTTGAACGAACGCATTAACACCGAGTCTACTTTTTTGTTCTCTTGTTTGTGTTAGTTGTTTGCAGTATGTATTTACGCCACGCAAGTTTGATTTATATATTCGATGTGATGTACTATATAATTGTATAGATATAGCCTGAGGTACGTTTAAATACTTTGGATTGGAATTTATTCGCTTTAGTTTTATTTACGATACTATTAGCAAATCATTACGCTCGTTCATGACGTTCTCGATTATTTATCAACAGGAATTTTGGAAATAATCGGACAAATAATACTTAGTACAGAGAGAGGCCAAACTTTGTTTCTCGAAATAACAGTGCTACCCATGTAAACTAATTCATATAAATTGTATAAAGTAAAGGGTTCTGCGTTAAATTAGATCGCATGGATAACAAAATTCTCATTGATCATGTGAACATGATATTACAAATAAAAACAACTACGAAAAGGCATGCGATTTAAATATAAGGTATTTAGCTTTAAGTGGTATTTTTCTTTAAAACTAAAACGTAATTTATTTAGCTGTTAAATTCATCATAAAATTATAATATTCATATATAAGGCTCTATATAAATCAATAAAACATTGCCAATGTGCTCCATTAAGACAGAGATTCACTTGTACATCTTTTAGCTGAAAGGAATTGTAGTTTGATCAATCAATATTTTCCGAATATACAACGTGTGTTTACCTGAATATATTTCCCAATAGCCAATGACGCTTCTTCTTTGTTCTCGTCCTTCCCAGCAACAAGCATGAGTTTACTTTGTAAATCTTGTAGTGTATCATACGTATAATGTTTCACCTTTGACAAGTCGTCATGGGGAATTGTAAGTCGTAGCATATTGGCAATATCCTGTTAAATATATGTATATACGTTTCTTACTTTTTTAAACTAAACTAAGTAACAAATTTAAACATTGTCGCAAAGTGTAGATGTTCTTGTCAGATCTGTTGTTCAACGTGAGGAATATATTTAAGGAAATATATCAGGAAATGATCCATTTTTTAAAATATTAATTTCTGTCTTCGAATTCTGCAGAATGAAAATAGGCACGTGTCTTAAAACTTTTCTCCATGACTCTGTTATAACAAATATCAACTATATAAACAGATTTTTGTCACACAATTCACTAAAACAAAACATGACTTATTCATGAAAACAGTTAGGTTTAGTTCATTATACCATAATAAAACCGAGCGAATTGGATAACCAGTTTTGTTCTGTCTTTGTATTCAAAGTCAATTTATTTTTGACTACCTGTTGATTTTTTATTGATTGAAAAGTAATTTCAAATTAAAAACTGAAAACATCTATCTAAAGAGATTCTTATATATACAAATTAAAGAAATGCGGGAAATGTCGAGGCAAATACTAGTAAAGCATTTTATATCTTGAACCTTTGCCTTACGGTGTTGATTAATATAAGTATTAACCCGACACTCATATTTTTGGATTGTTAATATTAACCCAGAAATCAACCCCGAGAGTCCTTCTCTTGCTTAGAACAGTCAAACTGTGACGGTTCATGAGTGTGTCCACACTGCCTTTTACGATCTTGTCATAGCCACTTTGGCTTAAATAAATGGGGCTACTCTTCCTTTCAAGGAAAGTCTACAATGACAAGTGTCATATGTGTTGGCGGCTTCAACTGTTTAGGGGTGTTCTTGTGGAAAATGTTAAGGAGAAAAATAGTAAGGCAATGATAAAACAAATTATGATCGTCTGCAAGCAACACACACACACACACACACACACACACATTCATACACATACAAAACAAGTCTAAATTGTATCTATAAAGAGCCAACCCTTAAATGTCTTGACATTCTTACGATTGCCTTCAGTACAGCTAGTTTTAACACATACCATACCAGTATTAATACAAAGCTGCTAACATCATTGGATAATTTCGAAACATTCTTCTTTTGGTGGATCAGTTCAGAAATACAAGTTCGTAATACAAGTTAATCTTTAATCGTTGACCTGCGAATGTGCTTTCACCAAAAAAATATATTTAATTATACAAAACGCACAAATTCATCCTTTTTGGCAATCTTCAACTTGGTACCACTCAGATATCCTACGCAGTACACTCCATTCTTATTGATGTCTTTCGCTTGTTCCATAGACGAGACTTCATCCGTTCTGATACTCTTCATTATATCTTCATACCAGGTATTGTTGTTTCTAACAAACATCTACAAATATGAAGTAAATAACATGACACACGCACATCTAAACGACGCATCATAATCGCCGCATAACTCTTGCAATCATGATGTCATCTGTGTTACTTGTTGTTAATAGTCATCGTGGTCATACAAGTAAAGAAGTATGCATGTATTAATAAATGGTAATACAATAGTACTAGTTCGTGCACATTTAAACATATTATGTAAAAATGTTAAGCTAGTTAACTTGTAATATTGAATGTAAACCCTTTGTAAAACGGTTATACAAATAAGCAAAGATCGGCAGTTCCCGTTTTAAAGATTCTCAATTGCGACTAGAAACTGTACTATAATGAATTGATGGAAATTGAATATGCTATTCTTAAATAACGTATGATAAAATGAACACTTATATAATACGAACTATCGTTTGAATTATAATTGTAAGCATCTATTACGATGAAACTATTTTATTTTAGATAGCAGTGTATATAAACCATATATTTATATTATGTAAACATTTACAAAGAACGCAATATTAACCGCAAAACATGCCTCGGCATTTTTGCCCTGTAATATCATTCATAAAACGCATTCAAGAAATTAAATGTGATTATATTATTAGATGTGTTCATATATTATCATTCTATATTAAACTCAAGCAAACGCGCATGATGCATTAAAACTGCATAACAAGTACTTATAACGGTACTATTTCATGAATATTTATGTTTCACAGTCAAAGAAATATGAATTCGATTAAGCCAAAACGCAGATTCATTCAAAGGCATGGTCATTAACCTACATGGACAGTTATGACCGCTCGAAGCAATACTGCTTTCATTTTTTTTCGAAAAAAACAGAGGGCATTGTGAGATTATTGTAAGTGAACTTTATAACCACTACACCATCTTTACATGTACACCCTTCAAACATTGTTTAAAAACGCAATTGCCCAACAACTTTTATATCATATAAACATTTAACCTTCTTAATATATAATCGATTAATGTCTTATATTTTGTTTTCTTGGTGTTAGTTTTAATTTAAAACACATGTACATTTACATTACGCGAAGTTAATGTAAATGAGATTTCATTGAATGATCAGTATGTATGTACACATAGTGATAGTCTCTGTCCGATATATAATAGTTTGTCAATGGATAAAATATACAAAATAAACATCTTCTGAAAATAAAAATGACATTTATTAACTGCAGCGCATGCTTATTAAAATGTAACATAGAACAGCTGAAGAAATATTCGGAAGCCTAATAACTTAGGCAATTTTGCGTTTCGATCAATAGAATATGTCAAAAAAATAACTTCAATACCGCATGTGTAAACTGATTTCCTGTTAGGTTGTATCCCATTCTCAGCGTGCAGGGAAAACTGGTTTATTTATAGTACATGTAATGTGCAATGCAAACAAACGTAAAGGACCACATAACTTTATCGAAGGGTAACATTGACAATAGTCGTTGCTGTGGGATATCGGGTGATTTAATGTTAATTGGACGAAACTCGTATACTCTAATTCTGGAAACAAAATCTGTTTTCATCTCCGTGAAGCGTTAACAAAACAGACTTTACTTTAAGGGGTGCACAAGGTTTTATGAATAAAATTCAATAAATGGTAATTTGCATATTTCATTTCCCCAAGACCAGTAAATCGAGGAACAGAGCGTTCAGCTGTGAAACAGAAATTCGAGGCGGCAGGTCCAGAAATAAAATAGATATAAGTTACAATTGAACATTAAATATCCGTGCTCGACAAAAGGAGGTAACAATATAATTACAACACGCTCCAAAGAGTCATTCCGACGAATGTATGAACCTAAGCTGCAATCTTGTTTTAAAAGTACGACTTACGCTTGCAAGTATCTAGAATGACGAAATCTTACGAGTTTGCCCGGAAGATCATGTATGTCCGCCAACGTATCCCAAATCATGCGCACTTGGTTATAAACTTCCTTGAACCCGAAGTGTTCCTCTAGCCCAAATATAAGAGGTGTATATCCTGTTACCGCAGTATCTAAACACCGTACGTAAGCCATGTCTTCCGCACTCTCACCAATGCGGATACTCGCCAGATCTACAAAATGTCTCCACGAGCTTCGGTCTCCTACAATGTTGCATAACCAATATGTTAGTATAATATTGTTTTTCCAATGATGAGTATACCTCTGTTTCGTAATATTTCGATTATGTCCAACAGAAATTCTTCCAACGTATCCTACTTTGTTTTAGACAATCAGTGTTTTAGCTTATTCCATTTGCCTTGATGATACACATGTCATCAATAAATAGTCTTGTTTTACATTCTCACCTACAGACCTTGCAAAAAATCTCTTAAAATAAAACATCCTCTGCGAGCTGTTCGTTTTTTAAAATCATTCGTAGTTGAATACACAAAATACTATATTCCTGAATATGAGTATTATATGTTTGCCAGCCTATATGTCATATACAACAGTGTCTGAAAGCCAGCTTTTATCGTGAGATTTAGTTATATCCCTGTATTTCATTTTATTTCGTACATTTCGTGAAATAAATTTTATTTATTAATTTAAGTAGCAAATAGCAATGTTGCGAGACATTGCATATAAAAATCATTAAACGTATTATTAGGTAAATAAATTAATTTCTAGCCTGTTGAAGTTTATTGCTTTTGTTTAATTCTGCATCGAGGCTGTAAATAGTCGCCCGTCTACAAATCGATAGTGTTATTCCGGAATGGTCCATTTGGATCATCAAGCTCAATCGTTGTGACTTTAAAGTAAAAAAGTTATCTAGTCCACATTTAAAACGATGTCGTAGGGAAATTTAAAGCAATAGAAACCTACACCGTTCTCAGTTAGAATGTTGGAAAGGGTGGTTTGATGTATACAATTGACTGGATCCCTGGTGATACTTTAATGACATGAACTGTTTAGCCACTGGATTTACAGAGGCTAGCACTATTGTCAACCTGATTATGTTTGTGAAATCACATTCCATGCCTATATTTATCATTGGGAGTGTTGTTTGTTTCTTTGCGTGTGTTTGTTTAACTGTTGTCCTTGAATGTTTTATTTCCTTTTCTATTTCTAAATCTTCGTTTAGGATATATGTACATTTAATAAAAACATCAACCAAACATGCGAACAGACTTACCGCTTTCGACATATATTACATACTATTACCTCTAATGAACAGATTCAATAAAACCGAGTATGCTACTACTTTCTTTTCTTTTCTTTTTTTTGCTTCCAATCGATCCGTCAGGGTACACTTGTCAAAACACACACACATATTTAGGTAAATAAATAGTTCAATGCCCTTTTAAATATTTATAATGATGCCTTTAAAATGGAGTCCATTCATCTGGAAAGTATAAGTTATAGCGGCAATAACTTGAACATTCAGTCATCAGTTATTTAATAACCAAACGTAATATATATGCTGCTCGAAAGTAATCTAAATGTTGAAAAGCATTACTGCCAGCTTATATGAAGGTGTGCATGTCAGGATGAGGGTAATTTTATAAATATATCTTCTTCGCATATAGGGCGTTTTGTTTTCACAGAAGGACAGTGTGTGTACCCATCGAATTTCCATGAATAATTAAATTTACCTAAAGTTTTCCTGATCCATGTTACAATATCGCGGCAGCCATTGAACACTTCGACACATAAACATTGATTTGCTGAGGCTTGGATCCCACAGTGTTCAAAATCGGCTGACTTGAACGTGTTCAATGCCCTGTCTGGTTCAAATGCCTGTAAGATAAACGTATTGTGTCACACTCAGATATATAGACTAAATAGTGCAATACCTATTCGCATAATTATGTCAATATTGTCGAATCGTTCTTTTGAAAGTGTATATATTTTGATAGTATGTCATATGAGCGCATGTGTGTGTCAACATAACGAATTAATTCAATATGTTCGTTTTATTCATGCTTGATTCCACATTAGCAAGATATGCATACATTCCATAATTTATAATATTACTATAACATTGAACGGCCTCATTTGTAAATAAAACTCGTTTATAAAAGAAAAGTATATAATTACTGAGATATATATTTTTCCCTAACAAGCGGCATAGTAATTTAAATATAAATATTAACTATGTGTGAAATGTATTAAGACTTTCCCATAGGTTGTGATTCATATAGTTTTAAAAGGCACCTTCTTTCAATGTGTTGCTAATTATTTAAAGCAACTGAGGTAAACAATAATAAATGGATGTTTGAAGTTGTTTTATCAATAATAACACATATGTGAATGCTATTAATAAACCAGTACTTGTCTAACTAACCATGACGGCCAATGGAGTTATTTGTTCAAATGACCCCTGTAAGTCATAATTCTTCGACATGTTTAACATGGCCTTTGCTGCCCTTGCCGATGTCCGCAACGCATTAAGCTTACTATGTACGGTCTTATATGTGTGCTGTGCATTCTGACTAAGACGCATCGCCTCCAGCTCAGCCAACAGCTTTTCAGAATACTTGAACTGTCTAAAATAAATGTCTGATTCTTCTATCGTTATCGTTAGATTTTCTATGTTCTGCTCCAGTGTTTTCCACTCAGAAAGAACCAATTTATACACGCAGCATACGGCAAATTCAAATGTTGTGCATTGGTCCTCTTGTTGACCATGTTTAAGTGCTCTGTCGGACCACATATTCCTGAATACAACAGATGTTTTGTGCGACAAGATAAAGTTAATAGCGGTTTTCATCACATCGCCAGAGAATCCAAAAAACTGTTTTTCAGAACATCCTTTTGGTGATTTGTCACAGAATTCATTAAATCTCAACTTATCCTTGCTCGAGATAAACCGCTGAATTTTATCCTGCACGTTCTTAGTTTCAACTGCAAAATATCATATAGAATTTATTTTGATAGTAGACGTTTAAAAATAAATGAATACGGATACTCTGAAACTTACTCTCAAAAGTAAATGTAATGTGTAACTAATTGCATGCACTTTCGAAACATATGTTAGTGACACAGAATAATGAATAATGGCAAAAACTTGGGATGATTCATGTATCTACACTGTACCCTTTTATAGGGATGACACAGCTAGGAATTCGGAGTGAGGTTTGGACCACCAGCGTCACTTTCTCCACTTAACGTTTCAAAACAAAACCTATATTGTCAACCGTTTTGAGTTTGTAACGTTCACAGAGAGATTATACAATTATTGTTGAAAAAGCGCTTATTAAATGACAGCGTTTAAATATATTATATTATAATAGAGTATTATATAAATGTTATATTTCCCAAAGTGTTTTAAATTGTACACGTTGCTACACATGTTTACTTTGTAAATCATTGTATTAGTTACATCGACATGCGTAGTCCTTTCTTGTCTTTACGATGAACTTACAAGAACGATTAACCTGTTATAGAATACCTTTTCAAAGTATGGCAAAACAGGCGTAAGCGCATGGATTTCACGCACACTTAAGTCTGAATTAAGCAAACGTTGTGATTTCAGTATTGAACTTATTTAGCTTAGTAATTTAATTTGCTAACATGTAAAGAAATATTGAAAAAGTGATCCCTTGGAAGCAACTAACACAAACAAAAGAGAAAAGAAGCAGACTCCGTTTTATTGTGTCTGTTCATGAGAGGTAATTATAAGTTGCAACACCTCTCACGCCTCCCAGCTAGTACAGGCTTAAGCGAAATTCTACTTTAAACCAACACAGAATGAGCTTGATTATCCCAAAGGACCAGTAAATAATAACACTACTGATGTGTAGTCGGGGCGACTTCTTCCGGCCGCCATATTGCACTAAACAAACGCTAGTGTGAATGTCAATAAATATTGAAAAAGTGGTCCATTGGAAGCAACACACAAAAACAATAGAGAAACGTAGCAGACTCGGTTTTATTGAGTCGGTTCATGGGAGGTAATTATAAGATGCAACACATCTCATGCCTCTGTCCGAATGCAGGTTGATTTCTGGTACGACGTGCCATAAAACACCATTTATTCATTCATTCATTCTGGTACGCATGGGGCCAGACAATATATGTAAATATATATATATAGAGAGAGACACAGAGAGAGAGAGAAATAGAGTGAAAGACGGACAGACATACAGAAAGACAGACAGATAGTCAAACATAAATTTAACATTCACAGTAAGCAGTCAAACATTAATTCATTTAAATATTACCAAAAGACATTAACAAAAATATAAATACCTGAAATGGGGCGAATGGGACTCAGTTCTTTGTTTATCTGGTCAAAACTTTCCAGAAGAATACCAACTCCTTCTATATGTCTGTGAAGCTCCTCATATTCCTCTTTTCTCTGTTTCATCATAGACGTACAAGAATCTTGCTCTTTCTCGTTGTTTGATACCAGTTCGCAAAACGTTTCTTTATGTTTTGCCAAAAGCTGGAACTCCCACAGTGTTATGTTTCCATTAACAAGTGTTGTTTTCTGGATTTCTAGTAAATGCATTGCACTTTTAAGATTTTCTTTGCACTGGAGATCAAGTACATCTTCCACAGAATCTATTTATGAACATAAATATTAATGTTAAGCAGCAATAGATTAGTATCGATAGTTTTGTATAACATCAGAATGGTAAATTTTGAAGACAATTATCTTCATTTACGAAATTAGATATGACAGTCGAACGGGAAAAGCAGCATTCAAGGACAGCAGCTAACAAAAATAAACACATATTGAAACAAAGAGAATACACCAATAAACTGAAGAAAGCATATTGGCGAACTATAAATGAAATGGGTCATTTACTAAAAATGCAGTGCGTTGCACAATATCAACGAAGCTAGTAATGTTGTTTGATAAACTGTTTAACACGTTTAACACGTTTGTGACAGGCCTGTTTTTAAACCAGAGTATGTTACGACGATAAACTTTTGCCAAGAGTTTTCGAAGTTTATGGCAACTGTAGCCGTGATGGGGAAGCTTTATAGGTTATACATATTAAGTCCTTAATAGTTGAGAAACATATACCTCAGAAGATGTTTCTCTGGGAACATCCCCGACTAATTCTGGATAACTACCTGTATTAAAATTGAAATAATCTCTCTTGTCATAATTTGTGCTGATTATTTCTCCATTATTAATTGAGAGATGTGCATCAGGCAAAGAAGCGACAGCATCAGCAATATTAACTTGGTTAAGTTGAAATGATTTAAGGTATATATTAGTTTCCGCAGTAGAAAGGAAAGGGTTCACAACTTGTCAATGTCTAATATATATCATCCAGATATCGAGAGGTGCTGCGATGACATACGCCTGAGTATCTGGTGAAAGATTTAATTTTAAATCTCTTTTACAGAAATACAGAAAGAAATCTTCTACAAGAGGTGCACATTTATACCCATAGAGAAGCCTCATTGTTAATGTGTATAGCATCGATATTTTAACTGCATTGTACATGTAACACGCTGCATTTTAATGTCAGCAACGAACCAATGACCCAGCAATACAATTAATATAAATTGTTGGCAATGCTCTTTTTGTTTTATCCTACACTCCAAGTACCTATTTAGCAAACGTAATGCAATACTGAAAGGAATTGTACAAGTTTAAGTAAAATACAACTGTAAAATATAACGCAATTCAAGCAGCAAGAAATTGACTGACTTGTTAAATATATGTCAAATCAAACATTTATCAGGCGTCTATATTAACCTATCATGAACTGGAACTGAAAAGGCAGGTCATCATGAATTATAAATTGACACGTGCTAAAAACAAATGCTTCTCGTATTATATATTCCTTCACAGCAATATCACAAATGATAAAGGACTGAACTGTTGATGTAGTACATTGAGATTGCTATCAGGATCGTTCTAATATATAGCATCACATATAGTGCTTAACGATCTCACATGCCTACTGGTTTACCCAATATCACAGACCATATTCGAGCGTTATCAAAAAGAAATGAAAGAATAAGAAAGATCAAAAGATTCATATCAAAGACAGCATAAACATTATCTTGTCAACAGTTTAATATCGGCAAGGAAGAATGTATTGTTTAATATATTTCTTCATATAGTTTGTATTACATCATTATTATTTATTTTTAAACTAGTTGACATGATTCTTTCTTTTTAAATGGGGTAAATCAGGCTTTTTCTAGAAGAATATTAAAATTTAAAAATGTTCCAGATTATGATACAAATGTCATATGGATACAAATAAGGTGTTAGGACCATGCTGTTCAAGACTAACATTAGAATTTAACATATAATTGAATGGAAAAGAACGAAAAACGCTTAAATAAACAACGCTGGTGCGTAACCTCGAATAGAACAATATTACTGTGCATAATGAATTGCATTGTAAATAAGAGGAAATGTTATCCACATTCATTAGTTTTAGACCCTTTAGAATAAATAATACTGTGACAGCATAAATATTTTCTTTCAATTTGTAGTCGGATACCCTAGACCCCACAAAAGCATGGTGTACTCCCTTTAAATTCGGCTGAAAATGAATAACCCGAGTTTTTTGCTATTAATCAATTTCTTATTATATCTTAAACATCACTGAGACTGTTCCCGACACTTCCATGAAAGGCTAAACATAAAATGAAACAGCAGACTGAGTATGTTTAACCTTACACCTTACATTTTTGCCACTTACCATTTACGAAACAGCAGACTGAGTATGTTTAACCTTACACCTTACATTTTTGCCACTTACCATGCTGACCTTTTAAATGCCTTACTTTTTATTATCTTTATAATTGTTGTTTGTTTTAATGCGTCTTACTTCGGAAGCAGCATTTCCTATTCGATTTGTAATCCTACTTTTGAAAAGTATATCAAATAACTAGATGCAATACTTGATGCGGCGGGGTGAACGTATTATTATTGTAACTAAATATAAATAAAGAAAAAGACACACTTATTTCGCATTTGACCTTCGATGACATTATGTTACACTGTCACAAATGAACATTGCGCCTGTGCATCAAATGTATAACGAGCAGGGTCAAGCGTTTTATTTCTAGAACAGATAGTGCGTACCATATGAGTGACTAAAAAGGTCGGACAACTTAGTACAGGAGGCTGAGTTTCAAAGTTGTTTTCAATTAGCGCTTAGGAATATAGCGTGTTTACTATGTGGACTTGCAAAGAAGTTTGTGAAGCACTCATATTCCTATTAGATCCAGATAATATTTCCGTCCGGTATGGAACGACCGTTTATAGACAAATTGTTGGTAGCCCTGTGGGTACGAACTATGCACCACTTGTCGCAGATTTGTTTTTTATATTGCTTTGAAAAAGATTTCATGTTGAGTCTTTCAACAGATACCCAGGAAGATGTTATTGATGCCTCTAATGACACCTCTTGGGATCTGGATGACATATTAAACACTGACAACCCTTTCATTTCTACTATAGTTAATAATATATACCCTAAAGAACTTCAACTTAACAAAGCTAATATTTCTGATACATACGCATCTTTTCTTGATTTACATCTCTCCATTGAAAATGGTAAATTAATTAGCAAACAATATGACAAGAGAGATGATTTTAATTTTGATATTGTTAATTATCTCTATTTAGATGGGGGATGTTCCCCGAGCAACTTCTTATGGGGTCTATTTGTCTTAATTTATTCGTTTTCTAGAGCTTGTGCTCGAGTTGAGGACTTTAATATTCGTATTTTTTGTATTACTAAAAGCTACTCCATCAGGGTTACCGTTACCATAAACTTCGTAAAACCTTTGCAAAATGTTATTATCGTAACCCTGTGCTTCTTTCCAAATATAAAAGTAATTTAAGAACTCTTCTGCGACAAGGACTATCACAACCTGACTTCTACTGTGGCGTGATTTACAAACTTCGTAAGATCCTTGGTCATGATCACTTTCATACTATATTTGTTGAACTTGTTACAATATTTATTAAAAGAGGTTATGACCCTATCATTGTGCAACGCACTGCATTCTTGGTGGTCTACCCATTTACAGTTCGCCACTATACTTTCCGATTTAATTGTGCGATGACCGGAAAGGCTGTGACTCTATGATGACGTCTACCTAAAGCCCAAAAGGACGTTGACGTTTGATGTTTGTCTGCAGTCTTGTCTTGTCGTGCACTCAATGGTTTATTCTCTTATTGCTCAGGCTTCTGCCAAGTCATTGAGTACCTTATTTGTGGCTTTCTCGGCTATTTTTTTTTTTTGCCATTATACACGAGCATCTTTGTGTTTTACTTCTATTGCCTATTAATGCTGCCTTGTTGGTTAGAGAGTAGTTCATGGCGGGGATTTTTTATTTACACGGTCCCGTTTTATTGGGTTGACAGTAGGGTAAGTGTGAGGTTTGGTGCACCTTAGGACCTGGTTTAATCCCCCAGCGGCCTTTTTGGCCACTGACCGTCCCAAGGTGTTAGCCCTATTGTCAACCCTTTTGTGTTTGTGGTGTCTTATTTGGCCTTTTGTTCATCTTTAAATGTGTACCTTGTTTCTGTGTGTTTGTGGTTGACTGTCGTCCTTGAATTCTGTTTTTTCTGTTCGATTTTATATCTATATTTACTGCAACTTTAAAGGTAATATAAGACAATTATACCCAACACAATGAACGTCCGCTTCAACACCATAGCTGTTTATGTCTATACTAAATAGATTGTGTTTTTAAATAATTTTACCACACTGTTTCAATTTACCTTTTGTACGGATTCCTATATAATGATAACCATTAAATGTACCTAATATTTTCAAGTAGTTCCGGATTGGTGGCCACTCCAAACATATCTGCATTGTCGTTTTGCCCTCTTTTTTGAACGCTGTCCATTTTTTGTTAAATTCGTTTGATAATAACTGCCCATATTTATTATTACGCGACACCATTGCCTCCGTTGCAATTTGATATCCTTACGACGAACGATTTTGCTGCATTTTCAATGTCCTGAAAAATATATTTAAAAAAATGTCTGCCCTATTGCTACTATTTTTTTTTAATTTGGTGAGATAAGTACGACCAACATATTATGCTGGATATCCAAAGAAATACAAAAAGATTGGACAGGGAAAGTAGCATTCAAGGAGGACAGTCAACCACAAAACACAGAAACAAACACGCAAACAGAAAACAAGAAGGCAAAGGCAATATTAAATGCAAAAGACAACACAAACACAAAAGGGTTGACAATAGGGCTACCGCCTTGGAACGGCCAGTGGCAAAGTAGTCCACTGGGGTTTAAACCGGTTCTAGGGTGCACCAAACCTCACACTTACCCTACTGTCATCCCATTAAAACAGGACAGTGTAAATAAAAAAATCCCCGCCATGATCTAATCTCTAACCAACAAGGCAGCATCAATAGGCAATATAAGTAAAACACAAATATGCTCAAAGCAGCATATGATGATGGGTGTCTAGCATATAGTTTTGTTACTACATAACAACATTAACACTTTTGTTATGAAGAGATAAGACAAGACCAGTGCGGCGGAAAACCGCATGCTGGACTATTCCAATAATATGTTTAAATTAAAAGTTTACAGAATCAAACAAGGGGGATAAACCAAATGAAACATTATGTTATAAAACTTGTCACTAGAACACTGAGAACTAATTACATGAGCAACTTCAATGGAAACTTTAAAGGCCAGAGGGTTCACTTGTATGCATATCAACCCTGACATTATAGAATGTTGTTTATATTAATTATCCAGACTATATCTACCATGCTGTGATTGACTAATAGATTGTGTGTAAGTTTGAATGATATAGATGACAATAACATATTTGTTTCAGAATGTAAAATAGTTGAATAATATACTCATTCTGTATTTGAATGATTACATCTACACAAGAATAGTTATACATTGTTTCAAATAAATTATTGAGGTAAAGCATATCAAATGTAATTTCTTTATTATATTCACCTGCACTTTTGAGATCAAACTAGTTCATTAACTGACTGGTCATGGGGCGTAGTTCAATGCATACGCAAGTGAAAAAACAACATTATGACAGTTATCTTCCTAATTGCATTGACGCCCATAATTCTGGCATATCAAATTCAGTCCCTTTATCAGATTAACCTGGTGTATGCTTCGTCGTACATGTACCAACATCTTCGTCTGAGTTTTGCTTTTATAAGTATGCAATTCTTGCTGAACACCAAACAGTTAGGTTTTCTAATGCTATTGGTAAAGTCTTACAAACCATAATGTCATAATATGGGGTTATTTCACAGTGTTGAGTACAATAATGAATTCTATCGGAAGAGTACCCAGCAGACATAATCCATATTTGGACAAAGCGACATTTTTATTTCACATCTCTATAATTCCAACCAAGCTTTTTATTTGTAGTTTCTATCTACATTAATTTGTAAATTCCATCGTGATTGTCTTTTTTTTGTTTTTGAAGGTGTACTTTTGGAGATAAATCTTCAATTTCTTCTTCCGTCAACATTGTGAAACTTGAAGACAAACACCGGTAATGGAGATAAACCTGATGGTTTGTTGAGTTTAATTGTTAGAGTTGAATATGTTGACTCCAAATTATCTATTGGATATATATTTCGGGACTCTAAATATCAGAATGAGTACAATATGAAATTAATATGACGTTGTTTGTATTTAAACAACTGTTTTGAGTACATGTACAATAACGGAAATAAAGGAGTGTCACATGGTTAAAAAGACAGGAAGAGATGAATTATAATTATAGAAGTTTGAAATAAACGCTTGTACTTACCATTAAAATACTTTTGTCCAAGATAGCTCTGATACGTGAATGAAGTAAATCCCCGGAGTTACAGTAAAGTATAACCCTTTCTGTTGCATCCGTGTTGTGAATAAACACTTCTTTAAATGTTCGTAACGCCAAATCCGCAACTGACTCCCAAATCATATCAGGCAGAGCCAGAGCGATGACATCGTTCCAGCTCTAATGTGATAATGTAAAGAAGTATGTGAACTATTAACAATTTGTGCACAATTCAACACATTTATAGTATGAATGCATGTACGTTATGCATGTAAATGTAGATAATCCGTCAACAACGATACACCTAATTGACAAAAGAGGGGGTATAAAAGTCGAAAATGTAGCTTTCACAGAACCAAGTCCACCAAAGCATGCATTAAAACAAACAATTACAATGTAAATAAGAAACAAGACAAACACAAACTGGTTGACAATAGAGCTACCGCTTTGGAACGGTCAGTGGCAAAAAAACCTCTGGGATTCAAACCAAGTTCTATGGTAAACCAAGCCTCACAATTACTCTATTGTCATCCCAATTAAACGGTGTAAATAAACAAATCCCCGCCGGGGCTTTATTCCATAACAAACAAGGCAGCATTATTAGGCAATATAAGTATAACATATTATATGATCAAAACAAGCACAGAACGTAACCATATAAAAATCGAACAGGAAAAGCAGCATTCAAGGACGACAGTCAACCACAAACACACACAAAAACAAAGAACCCATTTAAAGATGAATACAAGGCCAAATAAGACATCACAAATTTAAAGGGGGTGAGAATAGGGCTACCGCCTTTGAACGGTCAGTGGCAAAAAAGGCCGCTGGGGTTTAAATCAGGTTCTAGGGTGCACCAAACCTCACATATACCCTAATGTCAACGCAATAAAACTGGACAGTGAAAATAACGAAATTCCCGCCATGAACTATTCCCTAACCAAGGAGGAAGCATTAATAGGCAATGTAAGTAAAACACAAAGATGATCGTGTATATATAAATACTAAAAAACAATAGCCTAGAAAGCCACAAAGGAGGTACTCACTGACTTAGCAAAAGCCAAAGCAACAAGAGAAACAACCATTGAGTGCACGACAAGACAAGACAGCAGACAAACATCATATGTCACCGTCCTTTTTGGCTTTAGGTAGACGTCATCATAGGCTACAAAGCTTGTCCGGCCATCGCACAATTAAAGAGAAAATCATAGTGGTTAACTGTAAATGGGTCCACCACCAAACAAGCAGTGCGTAGTAAAACAATAGGGCCATAACCTCTTTTGATAAACCTTTTAACAAGATTAACAAAGATAGTATAAAACGATCATGACCAAGGATCTTACGAAGTTTGTAAATCACGCCACCATAGAAGTCAGGCTGTGATAGTCCTTGTCGAGAAGAGTTCTTAAATTACTTTTATATTTGGAAAGAAGCTCAGCGTTACGATAATCAATTTTTGCAAAGGTTTTATGGTAATGGTGTAACCCTGATGGAGCAGCTTTGTAGTTATACAAAGATTATGAAAATTAAGTCCACAAGCTCTAGAAAACGAATAAGTTGGGACACATAGACCCCATAAGAAGTTGTTCGGGGAACATTCCCATCTAAATTGGGATAATTAACAATATCAAAATTAAAATCATCTCTCTTGTCATATATTTCGCTAATTAGTTCACCATTTTCAATGGAGAGATTTTAATCAAGAAAAAAAGCGTTAGTATCAGTAGCATTCAAGGACGACATTCCCACAAAACACAAACAGAAAGGTTGACAATAGGGCTACCGCCCTGGAACGGACAGTGGCAAAAGAGGACACTGGGGGTGGGGGAGGAGGGGTCTTAAACCAGGTTGTAGGGTGCACCATACCTCACTGGTTATAATCTCTAACCAACAAGGCAGCATTAATATGCAATATAAATTATATAAAAACACAAAAGCCTAGAAAGGCACAACGTATGAACTCAGTGACTTGACAGAAGCCACAACAACGAGAACAAACCATTAAGGTTAGAACAAGACAAGATTAAAGACAAACATCAAACACTACCGTCCTATAAGAATTTAGGTAGACGTCATCATAGGCTCCACAATGTGTCCGGTCATCGCACAATTAAATAGAAAAGCATAGTGGCGAACTGTTAATGGGTCATCCACTAAACATGCAGTGCGTTGCAAAACAATAGGGTCATAACCTCGTTTGATAAATGTTTTAACAAGTCTATTAAAGATTGTATGAAAGTGATTAAGGCCAAGGATCTTGCGAAGTTTGTAAATCACGTCACCATAGAAGTCAGGTTGTGATAGTCCTTGTCGCAGAAGAGTTCTTAAATTACTTTTATATTTGGAAAGAAGATCGGGGTTACGATAATAAAATGTTGCAAAGGTTTTACGAAGTTTATGGTAACGGTAACCCTGATGGTGTAGCTTTTTTCGTGATACAAAGATTACGAATATTAAAGTCCAAAAGCTCTAGAAAACGAATAAGTTGGGACACATAGACACCATAAGAAGTTATTCGGAGAACATCCCCATCTAAATGGGGATAATTAACAATATTTAAATTAAAATCATCTCTCTTGTCATATATTTTGCTAATTAGTTCACCATTTTCAATGGAGAGATGAAAATCAAGAAACGAAGCATTAGTATCAAACATATTAGCTGTGTTAAGTTGAAGTTCTTTAGGGTATATATTATTAACCATAGTAAAAAAGAAAGAGTTGTCAATGTTTAATGTGTCATCCAGATACCGAGAGGTGTCATTAAAGGCCTCAATAACATCTTCCTGGGTATCTGGTGAAAGACTCAACATGAAATCTCTTTCATAGCAATATAAAAACAAATCTGCGACAAGTGGTGCACAGTTTGTACCCATAGGGATACCAATAATTTGTCTATAAACGGTCGTTCCATACCTGACGAACATATTATATAATAGGAAGATGAGTGCTTCGCAAACTTCCTGGCAAGTCCACATAGTGTAATTGTCTAAAATGCCGTTAGTAAAACACGCTATAATATTATTACAGGTCAATAATGTAGTATTTTCCATAGCGAATGCTTTTTGAATAAGAGCAATAAGGTTGTCTTTGATAAGTAGATGTGGTAATGTTGTATATAGTGTATATAGTTGTATATAGTGTAGAGAAGTCATAAGTGCTATTAGATGAAAAGTTTATTGCAAATTTGATCAAGAACGTCTCCTGAATTTGTTATAGACAAAAGCAAATTAATCCTGGAGTTTTCATAATTTGTATCACAATATTGTTTCACTTGATCTTTAACGGCAGTAAGACAAGAAGTTAAAAGTTTGGAGATGTTTGTGGTGGTGCGGGCACTATAATTCGAAATAAAGCGGGCTTTATACGGATTTTTATGTAATTTAGGAATCCAGTACAGTTTGTTCTGCTTTTCGTCTACCCCAGCCTTGAAAGTAGTGCACCGAGTGATATGTGTAGAAACAATATCATCCTCAGTAGAATGAACTGGAGTATACGAATTAGTGCTACCGCGTTCCAGAGATAAAATATTGACGTAATGTAGGCGTCAAACAATAATTACATTATTAGCTGCATCATCAGCAGGAATTAAAACAAATTTATTATGAAATTCTTGAATTCCCCCAATTCAAATTCGAAAAGTGTGTTAAGAATTTTACGATTAAATATTGAGTAACGCAGTTGTACCACACTTCACGCATTCGTGAAAACTCGTCCAACCACGTACTTTTTCGGGATCATGCTTCATGTGTATATCGACGCTTCGGTATGTTCGTAATTTTGACATTTCGTCAGCCTGAAGGCAATGACACAGCACTGTTGTTTAACAGTTGCTATATAAACAATATCATAATAAATGTTAGCCACACATGTTGATATATGATTTGCGTTGCAGATGGTTATTTACAATACAGATGAATGTTTTATCAAAGCTTTCATGTAAATATACTATAGACGAAGCCATCGGCTAAATGACATTTCACGACTTGAAAATAACATCGTTTTGAGTGCAAATTCGTTTGGCGGGAATCATAGGCGTGTCATGCAAGTATGACGTATCCAATAATGGTGACCTTCGATATGCATTCGAGTAATGCTTCGAAGCAGTGTACGATATGTTGCGAAGGCACTTTATGTCTCTGTAAGAGAGTAGGCACATTGTTACCTACTCAGACACATTTTTCTACATGTTACATTGCTGCAACCATGCAATACCATGGCAAAATATGCTGTCGATTCAACAAATTTCACTTGATATACTTACATGTATGTTTTCGATTGTGTTTGGAATCAACGACTTTGTCATGTAGTCCACTAGCCTTTGCCTTATAGAAGATATGTTATTTGTAGTTTGACATTGATCTGTTTTGCGGCCTGCAACGACAGATGTCAGCAGTTTGCACTCTATCACCAGCGCACACTTAAAGATTTCTACACCTAACTGAAATCCGACTGTCTCCAATTACGCGATTCTTTCGCAATTCTAAAACAATAGCCTGCGATGTTAGACATTCATCCTCGTCTTCTATTTTTCTGAAAAAGGAAAGTTTCAAATTAAATAAATACAGAGGAAATGTTTGCTTAAGTTCGGCGACTTAACACGTTATAAAAAACAGGATTGCTTGAAAGTTATAAATTATTGAGCTATTTCCTTATATAAAGGATGTGGGTTGTTACGGTTAATTCGCAATTATTAACTAGAAGTGTATACATATTCTTTAAAATTTCGAACACAAATTTGGTGATCCGTTGATCACCTTCATTTTTTCATTAGGTTCACAGACGACCATCACTAAACGAAATAATTTTAGCATATGAACGTCAAATCCATAGACAAGATACGAAATCGTGTATGTTCCGGGTGAATGATAAAATGACATATATATTTATGTAAGTATATTTATTTATTTATTTATTTCTTTATTTATTTATTATATGTACATTTATTTATTTATTTATTTATAATTTTAATAGTCATTTTGTTTCGCGTGAGTGTTGATAATGATGACGTTGTTGTGTCATCTAAG